>JAZEWT010000017.1:15713025-15729385 GCA_036362905.1 Mordacia mordax
ATGTGGTGAAACTATCATACGTATACTGTATCCAAGTAAGTCTTTACAGTCGCGGAGGACCAGAACATATCCCGCAGAGGACGCAAGGCAGGGCTATTCCCAGTGTGGGACGCCAGTCCATCATAGGACACCGGGGGGGCCATTTAGATAAATCGATACACTTTACTGTCATCTCATTCGTATACAATTACATTGTATAGAGGAACTAAATTACGTTTCTTATGGTCCCCGATGCAAAAATAAAACAAGGCTGAATACGCATTCAATAGGGTAGAACAATACGCATAGATGATATAGACTACATATAATAGAGTGAAGTGGCCCGTGCAAGGTATGCTTCAGTGTGTTTGGGAGATGGTGGAGCGTCTGTGCCCTGCTATGATGAAGAGGGGCAGGGTAGCATGGTATTAAAGAGCCTGATGGCTTGGGGGAAGAAAATGCTGCAGAGTCTTGTAGATCTGGCCAGGATGCTGCGGTATCTTTTGCCAGACGGCAGGTGGTAAAGAGTTCGTGGGAGGAGTGGAAGGGGTCCTTAACAATGCTGGAGGCCTTGTGCGTGCAGCGATTTAAGAAAATCAGAGGCATTGTAATTCCCATACCAGGCAGTGATGCAGCTGGTCAGGACACCCTCACTGGTTCCCCTGTAGAATGCGGAGAGGATAGGTGTAGGAAGACTGGCTCTCTTCAGTCGTTGGAGGAAGTGGAGATGTTGTTGTGCTTTCTTGGCCAGAAATACGGCATTGACTGACCAGCTGAGGTCATTTACAATATGTACAACAAGAAACTTGGTGTTCTGGACTGTCTCCACTATGGAGCCATTCATGAAAAGCGGTGAATGGACAAAACGGGCCTTCCAAAAGTCTATGGTCATCTCTTTCGTTTTGTCAGAGTTGAAACAGGTTGTTGTCTTTGTACCGGACTGGCAGCCAACATTTAAAATATTTATCACCGTTTGTACTGGACCCAGAGTGGCCGCTGCGGCCGTGCGCGCCACTATCTTGACTTAAAACAGACCAATTAACCTAGCCAAGCAGCAGCGAGTCTTTGGACTGTGGGGGGAAAACGGAGTACGCGTCAAAAAGCCACGCGGAAACGGGGAAACACACATACGAATGACATGCGAGTACTAATCAACTAAATTATCGATACCAGAGTAAAGAATTAATCTGGTCAATGGAATAAACGCTTCATAACACTGGGCCGTTTGCAAGGAGAAGTGAGTTCCTATCCGTTTCGTCGCTTTGTGTTGTGAGATATTGGCGTGGACACCAGATTTAAATTAAATATTTTTGCATTGGCTCTTCGTGGCTGTTCAATAACAGCTGTTACAAATTAATAACGTAGCTGTTGTTCATTAGGCATCCACATTGAAATGTTAATATGCAATGTGTAATCCCTCATTGTCGAATATTTTGCTGCAAAGTGTATTCTTGATATAGCTGTGCGTGTTTACATTTATACATATGTAAGGACTCCTGAAATCGGACCCCCCTGGAATCGGAACCTTTGCGTGGTGGAGGGGTTTGTGTACCCCAGTGAACCTGAGTGCTGTGCTGTCCGATGCCTCGGCGCCCGCTAGGGTCACCCGTGGCAGATTGGCCTCAAATGAGGGGCCAAACAAATAACGATTCCATAGAACATAATGAAAAGAACATGTACGACTGTGAGAAACTCGCCCGGACTAGGGAAACCGGGAGTGCGGAGTTCCGGGGCCGTTACTGCGCACCATTCGGTCCTTGTATAACCAGAGCGAGAGCTGTGTTCGCATCCTTGGCATTAAGTCAAGCCCATTTGCAGTGGCATGGGGCTTCGCAACGGCTGCTCCTTGTCTCCTATTTGGTTCCTGATTTTCATGGACAGAATATCAAGACCTAGCCAAGAACCGGAGTGTATTCATTTTGGGGGTATGACGCTGGCATTTCTGCTTTTTGAGATGATGTTGTCCTCTTTGTTTTCATCAGACTTTGATCTCCAGTGTGCACTGGAACGGTTTGCGGTCGAGTGTGATGCGGTGGGGATGACAGTCAGCGCCTGTAAATCTGAAGCCATGGCTCGCGCCCAGAAAAACAAGGCGGCTTGCTCCCTTTGGGTGGTGAGTGAGCAGCTGACCCAAGTGGAGGAGTTTAAGTATCTCGGGGTCATGTTCACGAATGACGGTAAAAGAGAGCGTGAGATTGACGGACGGATGGGGACAGCATCTGCATGAATGCAGGCGTTGTGGCAGATCGTCATAGTAAAGAGAGAGCTGAGTCGGGAGGCAAAGCTCTCAATCTACCAGTCAGTCTTAGTTCCAACCCTCACTTATGGTCATGAGTTTTGGGTAATGACCGAAAGAGTCATGTCACGGATACAGGTGGCTGAAATGAGTTTCCTCTCTAGGGTTGCTGGGCTCAGCCTTAGAGATAGGGTGAAGAGCTGAGTGATCCGGGAGGATCCCACAGTAAAACCACTGCTCCTCCGCATTTAGAGGAATCAGTTGAGGTGGTTCGGGCATCTGATAAGGATGCCTCCTGGAGGCCTCTCTCTGGAGGTGTGCCAGGTACGGCCAACTGGGAAGAGACCCCGGCGCAGACTGAGGATCCGTTAGAGGGATTGTATATATCAGCTGACCTCAGAACGCCTTGGAATCCCCCACCAAGAGCTGGAGGAAATTGATCGGGAAAAGGACGTCTGGGCTGCTTTGCTGAGCCAGTTGTCTCTGCGACCCTGACCTAGATATGAGGCATGACTATGAATGGATGGATGAGGTCTCTGAGATGAGGTGGAACTCCAAGTGGGCTCATTCAACTTCACAGGAGGCAACAGCTCGGAACCAACGCCAACAGTAACAGCAGGGTCACGGGGGCTATAAAAGTGGGAACATTACTAGAGTACTTATGGGGGTTAAGGATCAGGTCCCAGGTATCATTCGGCTCTCCTTCCTCCGCACGCAGCGGTCTCCCGATCGAAGATTCCGCGGAAGGCCCAGCCTCTCTTTCCGTCTCCTCTTAAGCAGTGCCCCTCTGCTCCGCCCGTGGCTTCTCCCTTCTCCCCGCCCTTGGCTCTCCTGCCCTCGCCTTGCTCAATGGGGAGGTCCTTCTTGTGGCGTGAGCGGACACTAACAGATTTGAGGGAGGCGAATTCGAAAGATTTGAGAGACTGGGGACAGTTTGAAAGAGACGGGGAAACTGCTCACACTTTGGAAAAGGGCCGGAGACCGGGTAATTAGACGAGTTACCCCAGACCTGTAAGGCATGCATGGCGGTCCAGCTCGCCCTGATTGGGACACCTGGTTAATAATCCACTTACCCGCGCACAGGTGGATAATTGGCCACTCACCTGTGCACGGATTCCCAATCAGGGCAGTTGCTCCGCTATATAAACCGGTTCCCGCGCTGATTGCGGGGCCGGATCATTTCCTCAGGGCGGCGCGGTGGCCCAGTGGTTAGCGCTGACGCCTCACAGCAAGAAGGTCCCGGGTTCGAATCTCTCGGCTCCGGTGCCTTTCTGTGTGGAGTTTGCATGCTCTCCCCGTGTCCGCGTGGGTTTTCGCCGGGTACTCCGGTTTCCTCCCACAGTCCAAAAGCATGCTCCTAGATAGGTTGATTGGCTCGCAGACTAAAAATTGTCCCGCAATGCCCGGCGATGGACCGGCGTCCCGTCGTCGGGTGTATTCCTGCCTTACGCCCTGTGTTTCCCGGATAAGCTCCGGCTCACCGTGACCCTATATAGGATTAAGCGGTTTCAGATAATGAGATGAGATCATTTCCTCATTGCCGCCGTCACAGCCTCGTCTGCCGCCGCCGATACGGCTCTACATCGCCGCCGATACGTCTCCACATCGCCGCCGCCGCCTCGTCCGCGTTTCCTTTCCGTGCGCGTGTTGTGTTGTCGGCGCGGTGTTATTCGTGCAGTCACTGCCGCCATCGCCTGGCCGCGTGAGTGCTCGACCGCGTGAGTGTTCGCCCGCGTACCGCCGCCGCGCTCTGTCCGTGTGCGCACGGTTGTTGCGTGGCGTCCTCAATACACTGAGTTTGTACTCGCGTGGTTGCCGGTCTCCTGCTGTCGTCGCCGCACAAGTGGGTTCCCCCTCCCTTCGTGGCCGACCCCCTAACAGACCTCGTATGGTGGCCCGTATTTTAAGGTCGTTACACATGGAACAAACGATTCCTCCCCCCCCCTTCCATGTAATTCGGTTGATGTTTCATGACACAGATCACATGGCTATAACCATGATTGAACGCCCTTCCATCGCAATTTAGTTAGCAGGCCAATTAACCTTGGAAGCAGCATGTCTTTGGACTGTGGGAGGAAACCGGCGTACCCAGCGAAAACCAACGGGGTCATGGGGGAGAACACCTAAACTGTACACAGAAAGGAACCTCGGCCGAATATCGAACCTGGACGTTCTTGATGCGAGGTAACAGCGCTACCCACTACACTGCGGTGCCTTTCAAAGTCACGCTCTTGAATCTTTAATTCATTACTCTCATATTTCCCTGGGCAACACAGAGGCCCTCTGGCATGGTGTGTGTGTGTGTGACGAGGTTTGTCCATACATCACGGTGACGGACAACACTCCCGTTGACAATGTTCTCGCAGCAGCAGCCACAAACTTCACCTTCCTGCCGCTCAAGATCCGCGTTCACCCGTGTGATTTACAGCTCGAGTGAGTCAGACTTGATTGTGCCTCTGAGTGAGCGGGCGGCGTGATGGGAGACGCTGTTTAGGAATGTAATCGGCCGTCTCTGTCGCCTCTGGCAAAGCGTGCGGATCCAGGGCAGGCCTGCCCGGAGACCGGACGATAGCGATTCACGGGTGGGGTCTCGCTGAACGCGTGGCTTTCGGTTGGGGGATTCATCAACGCGTTCAGAAGCCTTCAGCTCGAGGCTTATTTTCAACCTTTTTCAAACGAGTGCTAACGATCTGAGTTGGCTGTTCGATGCGCAGCGGCTTTGTATGTGATTGTGTAATCAATGGAAAGGAAAGGGATATTACTTTGACAAAATAGGACAATGTCTGTGGAATAACGTAGTGAATTCTATTTTTTCTGCACATTTAGAATGCCTACTTTTAGTACAGTACTGTATTTATAACCTCATCAACAGCCATGCTTTGTCCCACTACTTGTCTAACGGCAGCTAAGCGTGGTGCTGGCTACCCACCCCCTCAGGTGCCATGCCATCCTTCATAGGCGATCGTTAACGGCACTTGCCCCAAGTCAGTTCACGTTATTATAATACTTTGCATTTCTAAAACGCCTCACCCGAGGGTCACAAAGTGCTGCACAGAGCTGTGTAGATATATATACCTGGACCGTTCATTCATAGCTTAGGCAGTAATTCGATTTAAGCATCGGTTATTGATTAATTGTTCCAATGTTACCCTCTCGTTTGTTTTGTTTTTCCTATTTAGTCTATACATTTGTTAATGTTTGTTAAATTCTGGCATGTGTAATTGTTGTTTTGAGACTGCACTCCCTCTGTACGCGTTTGTGAACAGGTTGCGTAACTTCTGATCTTAACACATCTGAAAGGTCACCCTCGGTAGCACCGGTCTCCTCTGTGCGGCACAAATTGACTCTGGAATCTGGCCTGCGAATGAGCATTCGTCTGCCAATAGGAGCAATGATTACTGTGTGATCTTGCCTAGGGGACCCCATTGACAGTTGTCCCTGTGTGGCACAACGTGATTCAGCACCTGGCCTGCAAACAGGAATTCGTCTGCCAGTAGATGGCGATCAATGCTATAATAGACATGCTATATGTCTCATCTCATCTCATTATCTGAAACCGCTTAATCCTATATAGGGTCACGGTGAGCCGGAGCCTATCCCGGAAACACAGGGCGTAAGGCAGGAATACACCCGACGACGGGACGCCGGTCCATCGCCGGGCATTGCGGGACAATTTTAGTCTGCGAGCCAATCAACCTATCCAGGAGCACGCTTTTGGACTGTGGGAGGAAACCGGAGTACCCGGCGAAAACCCACGCGGACACGGGGAGAGCATGCAAACTCCACACAGAAAGGCACCCGAGCCGAGAGACTTGAACCCGGGACCTTCTTGCTGTGAGGCGTCAGCGCTAACCACTGCGCCACCGCGCCACCGCGCCACCCCATGCTATATGTGAACATGCCAAATCATTTGCCAATTTGAAATGTCTCATCTCATATTATTGTCAAAAACCGCTTAGTCCTGTACAGGGTCGCGGTGAGCCGGAGCCTATCCCGGCAGACACAGGGCGCAAGGCAAGAATATACCCACGATGGGACGCCAGTCCATCACCGGGCACTGCGGGCAATTTAGTCTGCAAGCCAATTAACCTATGCAACAGCATGTTTTTTGGACTATGGGAGGAAACCGGAGTGCCTGGCGAAAACTCACGCGGACACGGGGAGAACATGCAAACTCCACACAGAAAGGCACCCGAGCCGAGATTAGAACCCGGGACCTTCTTGCTGTGAGACGACAGCGCTACCCACTGGGCCACCGTGCCGCCCCCAATTTGAAATGTGAGTGTATAAAAATATTTTAGTAGGTTGGTGAAACATCTTCTAAGTTTGTGTGTATTGACACATTGTATACGCACGTGTGTGTGTACCGATGGAATGTCTACTCTCCGAGCTATGCGCTGTAACGCGGCTAACGCACACAGCACGATGTCCGGTCGCTGATGTTGCGCCCAGCCTCGTGGTGTTGTGGCATAGCTGATGAGGTGGCCCCTTCACAAACGCGAGCCCCACGCGTGGTCGCCGTGTGGCGTCGGCCCTGAAAGCCATTACACAAAGCCGCTCCGTCAGCCAGAAATTGCTTGCGTTGCTCGTCATCATTATCGTTATCGCTAGCCGTGGTGTAATCGCTGCTATATATGCGTCACTCTCGCGCATGAAGCGAGTCACCCTCGCTAGATAACCGCTGAAATACATTCCCTCTTTTGGCTGCCATTCCCACCCTATTCTTGTCCATTAACCATAATCTCTTCAAGTGATATGTTCTGTCCAAAAGACCACTTTACGTTTATAACATTCTCTATATCTAGAGTTTGTTTTTATTCTCTGATCGATGGATTTTTATTTCGGCCTCTCCCAGTGTAATTCCAATGACCCATCTCTCCATGGTGTGCACATTTTTCAAATTTTTGTTCCATTTTCTCCCACAGTGTCCACATTTACTATTCAGATATTCTACACAACGACTCTAAACGTCATCCCTCCTGCGCATGGAATTTGTTTTGTATTATCAAGTTCGGTTCTCAGACACACACTCATACCGTTCAACTCTTTGTTTCATTGTTTCTGAGAGTCGGCGTGAAAATAATCTACAACTCACAACGCGCAGTTTCGTTTGCTCTTAGAGAGGAGAATGATTGAGTGGCGCGAGAAGCTGCAGAGAGGTGGGTGAAGGAGAAAGTAAGCCAGCGCCAGATTTTGCCAGACTATTTACTGAGATGTTATCGGCCAAACAGTGAACTGTGGAAGGAAAGTGGTGTACTGAGCAAAAACCACGTGGACACGAAGATAACACGCTTGCGCCACACAAAAAGGCACCGAGCCAGAAATCGAACCAAGCTCCTTCTTGCTGTGAGTCGCGAGTACTATCAACCACCGTGGTTTAGACTGACTTGCCGTAGCCTGCATGCGCCACGTTTCAGGCCGGTAACTCACGCACAGGACGCATCAAGCGAACTGGCAGACGGGGTGAGCTGAGGAATCCCGGCGGCGTGCTGCGCGGACACGATCGCGGGAGCGCGCCCGCCACGCGCTTGAGACGCGCGCCCGCCTCGCCAAAAAAGAGTGCTTGGCGCGCCGCGTCACTCGCCAGATGCAGGCCGTGCTCGTTGAAGGGCGATCATCTGCACCCGCTTCAGCGCCCCTGTTTCACTTTTATTAACGCAGTAATGAGTCGGACGGCGCAGCGTGGGTGTCGTGTGGCGAGGCGCGAGGAACAACGTGCTCGGTGATGTGGGGCAGCGTAGGAGTCCTCGATGGATTTGTCACCTCGCGCAGCCGCGGTACTTGAAGCGCACAAAGCCTGGAGAGATCCACCATCACTGTTATTGAAACTGCCTTACAACTGAGATTACAAAATAAGCCGAAAATAATTTACATTCTTTATTTGTACAATAGCGGAGGAAATTTAATGCAGTTACACAAGCGTTGGATAAGCGAAGGGCTGGTGGATAAGATCATTTGTAAATGTTCCAAAATCTCTGGGCTGAAATGGCTAGAATATGGTAGTTACAGCAAGTGTGATCGTGATCTCATCAGCGTGGGTGCATGAGTGTTCTCTTTTCTCCAGCAACTCGGATATTATCTCACTTAAAAAGTTACTTGTTGAACAGGAATAAGTCGAATACCCCAATGCAGGACTCCTCAATTGTTCTTGAGGCTTGATGAGACTTTCTTAAATAATGACACTATTATCATGTTAAATTCTCACCTTTATCATAGGTCATTTGAAGGAACATGTATAAATTTAGAAAAAAATAATAGTTTAAATTAATAATGCGCACATTTCGTGAACCGCGTGCGCCTTCGCAAATTGAGACACAACGCTTGACAAGGGTTATTGATACGCGATAGTGAAAAGCTGAGTTTTCAGGAGTTTTTTTTTAAGTAATGGGGGATTTGGTCCGGCAAGTGCTTTCGGTAGAGCGTTCCAGGTTTTGAGTGCAGCAACAGAAAAGCGCCGTTGTAGGAGTGCTACACTCGGCAGCTCCGTGAAATCGGAGCTGCGTAGTGTAGGGCGGCCGAGGTAGCGAAGCATTGTGAGAGACCTGTGCTGGATTGTGAGTAGTGGAGCGAGGTATTGTGAAGAGGTCTGTATGGATTGTGAGTAGTGCAGCGAGGGACTGAGAGGTCTGTTTGGATTGTGAGTAGTGTAGCGAGGGACTGTGAGAGACCTGTGCTTGATTGTGAGTCGTGTAGCGAGGAACTGTGGGAGACCTGTGCTGGATTGTGAGTAGTGTAGCGAGGGACTGAGAGGTCTGTGTGGATTGTGAGTAGTGTAACGAGGGACTGAGAGGTCTGTGTGGATTGTGAGTAGTGTAGCGAGGAACTGAGAGACCTGTGCTGGATTGTGAGTAGTGTAGCGAGGAACTGAGAGACCTGTGCTGGATTGTGAGTAGTGTAGCGAGGGACTGTGGGAGGTCAAATGATGTTGTTTATGTGAGTGAGAGCCAAGGATCAAGTGTTGCTCCTGGGATTTTTAGGTGAAGTGAGGGCGCAGTGCAGGCGCGGGCGACGATGTGTTGGGAGAACTGAGTGATGGCGAGGAGTGATTGGAGCTGATGAACCATGCGACTCTGATTTGTCTGAATTGAGCAAGAGGTTGTTGTGCAGGAGCCGACTGCTGTAGGTGTGGTGCAGGATTCTCGGTGGCTTGTGTTGTCGGACGGGGTAAGGGTGGTGTAGAGCAGCTGGTTGTCATCTGCTCCGGGTATGGTGTCGTCTGCTGTAGCTGTCAATGAGGCGGCTGAGTGGTGAAGTGTAGGCGATGAAAAGAAGTGGTGGTAATCGGAGCCCAGAGGGACCCTGCATGCGGATGTTGTGATGAGTGTTGTCGAGGTTCCCACAAGCAAGTCAGGGATATACCCACGATGAGACGCCAGTCCATCACCCGGCACTGAGGGCAATTTAGTCTGCAAGCCAATTACGCTGTGCAGCAGCATGGTTTTTAGACTGTGGGAGGAAACAGGAGTGCCTTGCAAAAACCCACGCGGACACTGGGAAAACATGCAAACTCCACACAGGAAGTTAGCCGAGCCGAGCCTCGAACCAGGGAGCTTCTTGCTGTGAGGCGAGAGCGCAACCCACTGGGCCACCGTGCCTGCCACCATTAATATTGTGTACCCAAAAGAGTTGGAGTAGGTACATGTGCATTCAAACAATTGGATTTTTTTATTTTGTTCAAAATGAAAACCCACTTTAGCTATTGCTTTCGTACAGCGTTTTACTCATTTTTATTGTAGGTTTTGTTTCGTCATGATTGTGTTCAAGTTATTTTCTTGCACCGGACACCATTGGGTTTATGTTCATGAATTTCACGTTCCTTTTTTGCACGCGTAAGCCATAAAATTTACCCGGACAACGCACATGGACAAACCGTAAAATTTACCCGGGCAACGCCGGGTCACCCCTGCTAGTTAATACTCAATTCAGAGAGTTTCTCCAGTACAACTTCCCAGATGACTCTAAGTAACTGTTATCAAGAAGCCATCATAGGGCACATCTGCTGTCTTTTTATGTGGCTTGTGCTGGTAATGATTATAAATGTCATCATTCGCTGTGATCTGTCCACTGCTAGATGGCACGGTCCTGTGATGCAATAATCAATTTGTCTTCCGCACAACGTTATCTCATCGCTCCATCTCCGCACTGGTCATCCTCTCAATCGTGGATTCCCTCCTTTGGCTGCTGGTAACCATATGATTTTTGGCAATTGACGAAAATATATATATCTAAGGAGACTCAACTCTGCTCAATGTGGCCTTTGTAGGCAAGTGAATTATAATAATCCTCGCAGTGGAATGTTTCAATTCCAACTCCTGCCTGCTTGCTCCTCATTTATAGGACTGGTATTTTTATAACATTAAATGCAGTTGACGCTTACATGACAGCTTGCATAAAAGTACATCGTAATCTCTACTTGTGCAAATCTTGAGCAGGCCAGGACCAGTTGTAAGTTTGATATGGATAAATGCGCCGACTGTGTTTGCGACCTAACTGCTGGTGGGATATGCGAAGAATTGCAGATGGAGACCGACGGGCAAGCAGGAACATTGCTGCAAATACCAGCTGCAGGGTCATTCGTCAATACCTGACGATGTGTGTTTTTTTTGTTATTGTCTAAGAGCGCAACGCCCCCTGTTTTGAGTAGGAACCACATTTCACTTGCACTCGGATGAGTGACAGCCGTTAGCATTAAAACCAAATGTTTCATTTAAACCCAATTATTGACATTGGCAGATCTCCACGCGTCAATAGCAAGCGGCGGATGTGAGTTTCGAGTCGGAGCAGCACGACTGAGCGAGGTGCTTCACATCGCGCGTGGACAGGTAAGCACGGAGGCGCGTCGCGCCACCTCGCCCCGCTGAACACGTGTCCTTCATCTTGCGCTCGATATCCGCGGCGTCTAATAGGCGAGCGCACGTGTGCGCGTAGGCGAACACCAGCCCGCGTCCTCAGCATGGTCTCTCCGAGGCTCTGCTGCTGCCGGTGAACCATGGCCGATCTGGACAAAGCGTTACAGGATCTGCGGCTCTTCGTTCAGTCGGGTTTGGTCGCACAAACAAATTCACCGCTTCCTTCGAACGTTTGGCGTGTAGGTTTTAGCAGCTTGAGCTGGCCGACTCTTCGATGGGTTTGCGGGTTGCACCGCGTGTCCGTTCGGCGTGACGCTTGACGTTCTGTTCCATTAATGACGCATCCTAAAGCTAGGTCGGCAGGGTGTCGAGGCAGCGCTAACATCTGGGTTTCACAGAACTAAGGTCCTGTCCGTGGCGGTTCGATTCCCATCTCGAGTGTGTTTCTGTACTGCGTTTGCGTGTTCTCACTCTGTTCTGCATGGGTTTCCTCCGGGTTAATAATAATAATAATTTCATTTACAGAGCGCTTTTCACCCGATGGTCACAAAGCGCTGCACAGAGCTGCGTAGATAACGGCACGTCAATAACATCCGGTTATCCGATTGTCTCCCACAATGAAAATATACAATAATAATTAATCGGCTCATACCATCGTAATATGTAAGATAAAGTTTGCTGACGGGTTGGCACTGGCTGACAGCTTGGATGCCTTCCCCCACCTCTTTTTCCTGCAGTGCCTTGTGAACCCTGGGTTAAAGGCACTAACCATATAAATGTAATAAATTATTATTCCGGTTAAGCTCCGCATCCCGTTGATTGTCAGTAAGCCACGTCGCTTCACTGGACGAATTGAAATAAAAGCATCGCCACGTGTAATTGCACGGTCCTGCGAGATTAAAGCTTTATTTCCAAACAGGGCCTGCAACGTTGGGACAAACGGGGAGGACAACTACAAATCAGACTTCGGAAGGTGAACTGTGACCTGGGCTACACGTTTATAAACGGGAATTCCACAAGTTAATATGGTACTCAGCTGGGGCAGCAGACAATGCTTGTCGCATGAAAGCTCTGTCCATATATTCTGTTATACATTGTTAAGAGCCTGAAATTGCAACCGTAAAAGCTCATGCTCATTATCTGAAACCGCTTAATCCTATATAGGGTCACGGTGAAGCCAGAGCCTATCCCGGAAACATAGGGCGTAAGGCAGGAATACACCCGACGACGGGACGCCGGTCCATCGCTGGGACCGTAAAAGCATTTTTATTTGTTTTTGGGTTTTCTTTCTAATTTTTTTTCAACCAGTGATTTTGAAAAATCTTGCAGACCACTGATCCAACCAGTCGGAGAAAGGGTGCCGAATAGATTTATTGTTTTTTTCTGGACAAAGTAAGACATTCCTTTAAATACCTTCTCACAGATCCTGGCCTTGAGACTGTCTTGTTGCCTTTTAAACCTCAGCGTTACAATGCATCCACGTGAAGTGCAGAACCAAACACGTAACACTCAAGGTGTTTGTGTCTGGTCATTGGTGAGGGGGCTAAGGTCGTTAATGCGCAACACTCGGGGACTCAGTTCAGTCGTTGAACCCAGGCGCAAACAATCGGCACTCCAATCGGTGAACCTCCATCCAAATCAACCACCATTTCATAAAGGGCACGGGGTGATTTGACGAGGGGCAATGCGGAGACAACAAACAAACCCCCACGGGAGACGCGATGCACACCTCGCTTGGTATCTGTGATTTTTTGGCACCCACGCAAGTAAAGAAGAAACGCATCCATGACTCAGAGCGCTCAGGGCCACGTTCACACTCGCCGAGCGCTGCTGTGGCCCGCTTCGCTCACTCTGAGCACAAAATATAAAAAACAATAGCCCGCTATTTGTCCGTGCGGCGGACTGACACAGGACCACGGCACAAGCAAAGAGCCCTTTGGAGATAGCTAGGGAGTCGATGCAAATCGTCAGTGTCCATTTGGTTTGACGTGTCGTTCTCTCCATAGCTCAGTGCAGCGCTTTGTGACCCTCGGATGAAAGGCGCTTTAGAAATGCAAATATTATTACCATTATTATCCATAAGCAACCCACTGTTAGATGACGGCTCCCCTTACCGCAGCCGCCACCTGTCGCCGACTTTGAAAGCAGCGATCCATCTGGTACTCATGTGTGGTCCGATTCCATCGCTCCATCTCAGTGCAAGTTTCTGGATATGAATTGGACGATGTCACTTACGTCATCTTGTTTTATCATTACATTTTTTTTTTGCCAGGGTAAAATAAGTATCAGTAGCAGCGATGTAAAATAAGCATGCAAAACGAGCCGAATTCTTTTTCTGGTCACTTTCAGTTAAATAAAATCATCATTTGCACACGTGCTCAATGTTTCACATCTGAACTCAACGAAAACTGCATTCCATCAGTCATGCCGCTATATTCCAGCTTCACGTTTTCCTGCGCATACGAGCACAGCAGCCAGATGTTTGTATCGTAAATGCATGAAAGAGGTGCGATTTGAGGAATCTACAGATGGTAGTGAGAAAGTTATTTAATGCTGCAATATTTACCGTGACTATTAATCATCCTCCGGCGATGGACTGGCGTCCCGTCGTCGGGTGTATTCCTGCCTTACGCCCTGTGTTTCCGGGATAGGCTCCGGCTCACCGTGACCCTGTATAGGATTAAGCGGTTTCAGATAATGAGATGAGATGAGAGATTAATCATCCTCGCGCTGAAAATCCCCTCTGTTGTGCTTACGCCAGGACATTAATAAACTGGGCAAAAATGTAAAGCAAGACAAATAATTTCCTCTTGTTCAGTGCAAAGCGCAAGGTAACGGAAATAAGTGCAGGCTTTATCATGACGATGCTCGCGTACACGTGCGTGTTTGTTAATCCTATTTGCCGTACTGGTTTTTATTAGACAAACGTACGAGTTGTTGCATGGGGAGTTGGAGTACTACTGTTGACATAAATCTACAAACATTCTTTTGAATTATGGTTTAGTTTGAATTGATGTTTCATTATCCCTTCTCCAGCGGATCCATCGACACGCCTGCTCAGCCAAAAGTCCAGCAAGAAAATTTCATTCGAAGGCCAGAGTGTGACTGGATCAGGTATTTGCGAACTCTGCAAATGTAAATAATGGTAACGTTATGGTAAACGTGCTTAAATTACGTTTCTGTGGATGTGCCTGAATGGAAAATTGCGGCACATCATCCAGGGTATGCCCTTATCGATATATGTTTCTGAATTCTTCAGTTAGCCACAAAAGCCACAAACACGCAGCAGCAGATAACTACGTGTGTTTTTTGGTCTTCATAAGACACGCCTGTTGCCTCAGGCCGACCAACTGTCCTGTGCAGATTACTCCGAGGACACGCTAGAAATAAAGAAAGAAAGAAAAATCCCCTCTGCCCAAAAAACCACATTGTAATTGTGAGCGGAATTTGCGGAGGCGGAGTCGTACGTTTGGCGGCCACAGTTTGGCGGCGTTTCGCTCCGAGTCAAACTCCTTGCTCCCTCATCCTGTCCTCCGCATCGCCCCTGCAGGGGCTCAGACGACGGCTGGGGGGTCAGGTGGCTCGCAGCACACCGACCTTCTCATCCTGGAGGACGACGACCTGGCTGCATCGAACTCCGCCGGCCTCTCGTGGTCGTCTTCTGCGTGGGGTAGCGGGGGCCGCGGCGGCGGCGGTGGCGGTGGAGGCAGCGCGACGTTGGTCAGCTTTGATTCGGCCGCCGCCGGGGGTGGCCTCGTGGAACCGGCGAACTACGAGGAGGTCCTCTACGACAGCGCGGACGGGGCAGCCCAGGGCTTCGCCACAGCGGGACGGCAGGTGGAGAGCGACTGGTCCTGCTCGGTAGGGGGCGGAGGAGGTTTCCTCTCGGCAGAAGAAGCAGGAGGAGAGGGCTTTGCGGGAGCAGACGAGGTGTTGGCGAGGGACAGGGTCAATCTGGCGTCGGGCTCTACGGCTCGCACATTCCTCGGCGACGTGAGGGGTGGTGAATCCAGGGCGTTCTCCTACGCTTGCGCCTCTGACACGCAGCTCAGCGGAGGTGGAGGTACCAAGGTCATTCGGTCGACCGCGACGAGCGGCGGAGGTGGTGGTGGTGGTGGTGGTGGGGGGGCTGGGAGGCAAAGCGTCATCCAGACCACGACCAAACGGATCGAGCAGGGCCCTGCGGCGGGAGCGACCTTCAGCACCGGCGGCTGGGGAGGGGGAGGAGGTGGAGGAGGAGGAAGAGGAGGAGGTGGCGCAGTCACTCCGCAGTCGTCGCTGGTGTCCGGACCGAGTCGCGGCGGTCAATCGGGGACACGGGTCACCACCCGCACCGTGGAGAAGACAGGTACAACACGATGGTGACGAGCCGTCCACGCGACTTCTAATCGCTGCTCGCCACCTCTCGCCATCGACGTCATCGGATGCCGCAACCCATTCTGACTCGCTTGACATGAAATACTCGACATTGTATAAGCGTTGCAAAAGTGACTTTGCAAAAACTAAAGCGTGTTTGCAATTTTTAAATATTAAAATACAAAAACATAAAACATCTTAACAGAAAAGCATTGTTTCAAAAATCACATTGTTGACATTTAACCGTTTATGTATTAATTAGCGTGCAAGCTTGTGGGCTTTCCAGATCCACATCATCGTGCAGTATTCATTTTATTTAAGCAGGTACTGCTGTGGGACCACGTTTTAATATTTTTAGGCCTCATTGGCAATGCACAGATTTGTCCAACGCTGATGGATTGTCAGATATTACTGACGAGTGTGCCACTTCGTCACGCGCCGTATCATTAAAATTTTCCAGTAATGACGCTTTCGCTCCGCTACAAAATTAGAATCCTCTCGTGCAAAGCGCGGGTGTAATAACATTTACCTGCAGGGCACAACGTGAAACCAACCCCCATGTTACCATCGCTCTGATGATAACGCCCACACGCGCGTGCACACGCACACACGTGCATTGCTCGAGAGGCTGCGATGATAATTCGTGTAACATTTCACTTTCACAGTCGTGCCCAGCGGGATGCCTGCATTGCCGCCCAGTAAGTGCGATGAATTTGTCTGCTTGCGCCTCCGCCCTCTGCGAACTGTTTTCTCTGCGAGAAACACCACGGTTATATGAAGCTAATCCAATGAATGGAAGTGAGGTGGGGGGAGGGGTGGTAAGGGAAAAATTAGTTATCAGCATGGGGATTGGTGTGAGAGCGACAGTGCAATTAGACACCACTAGCTTCCAGGGTGTCTATCCCCGCCCCGCATCTCCTTACTGCATCGCCCCGACCGC
>JAZEWT010000017.1:15732885-15745848 GCA_036362905.1 Mordacia mordax
TTCCACCAAGCAATTCACCACTGCCCACCATTGAAACCATAATGTGTACCATCATTTCAGGATAGAAGAACGAGCATTCAGGAAAAGATCAATGACTTTCTAACCATACACACGGGAGTCTATGTAGGCGATCGCATCCCAACTACACTTGAGTCAGTATATGCACATACTGGCATGGCTTTGATGACAATATTAACTTTCACAACCCCGCTCTCTCCCCTTGCTCAGACGTTACAAGAGGCAGAAGCCAAACTCGAGGTAGGTGAACACTCTACGCACTCTTAATGCGGTGCTCTTAATGTAACGTGGCATACAGGTCAGAGTAGCTTCGTGTCTCTGGTCTGACCACGGTGTTGAGTACCACCCAACTCACATTGTCAAATGCATCCTAACAGGGCTTGCTTTGATGGACACTCCTTTAGATCGTTGTGACCTTCAACAGGATGCTGTGCTGGTGCCACAACTGTTCAAACTTGGCGTAACTGCCTCGTGCTGTAGACTGCAGGCAACCTGCTCGTAAATGTCAATTTTATCCCGTTTGGCCACAGAGGTAGGTCTCCATAATCTAAAACAAGACAGCCCTTGCTGTCCCTCCAGAGTGTAATGAGGTAACCAATGTCATTTTCGACGGTACGAGTAATTTCTCCGTGGGTTAGAGAGCATTCGCAGGCTAATGGCATCATTCAGACTGTCCAGAACAGTAAGAGGGTGGCTCGGGCAGGAATGACCGTGGCTGCTGATGATAACGCTGACATTTTCTCCGACAGAGAGCCAGATTCGCGCTCGCCTGCAAAGCGCCTCCCCGGACGGCCGATGTGAGTCCTTCTGTCAAGGATGCGTTCAACCAACCTGCACACCTCAGAGCCGAGCCCGAACACTCCACCTCCTTCACACAAGGACCACACGGCAGCACTTCACTACCCGCTGCCTTCATTTCACCGGCAGAGTTACAGATATTTTTCGCCAGGCTGCTCCTGTAAACTGTGCACCGGCTCAATCAAGCACTGCGACACGAACGTGGGAACACTGCCCGACACATTTTCTAAAGGAGACACTTTGCAAGATTGATGATTGCTTCGGAAAGCTGCTGTCTCGGGACAGCCGCGTCGATCGCTTCCTCTCTCGACGCGGCTGTCCCGGGAGAACAGCTGTTCGAAGCAATCATGATGCATCGAGCCGTGAAAACCCCCATCACTTTGCAAGATTGTTGTAATAATGCGCTCAGACGGTATAGTTGTCTTTGCGCTAGCATACAGCGCCCCCTTGCGGTGGAATAATTGAACCATCGAATCCCTCATTCCATTCGTTGTGGTCACGCATCACCACATCGCTTGTTGGTATTATTTTCAAATTGGAAGGTGTCATGGATCTGACACGTTCTTCATACAATTTTGAGATAATTTTGTTGTTATTGTAGAGCACTCTGGGATGGCCGGTATGAAGAGTCCTCTTTAAAAGTAAAATGTATTTTACGCTTTCCAAAGAACCCCAGTGGTGTTTGTGTTGATAATGTGCTGTGATGGGCCTGCTGAGTAAATTGCCCCAAAAGTGTGCTCTGCGATATACTAGTGTCACACCCTGGGTATTCCTTCGCCTTGCGCCCTCTGTCGACCGGGATAGGATCTGGCACCCCATGACCCCGTACAAGATGAAGAGGGTATTGAGAATAAATTAATGAATGATGTGTGTGAAATGTTCATACACAAGTAAACATTTGCTATGGACATTAATACACTTTTAATTAAATGCATGATACTAAATTTAACTGGTCGGGAAATCCTTTAGGCTGGTTCGTCTAAATATATTTTATAAAAACCCTCAATGTTCCACAGCAGCACGGGTACTGATTGAATTTGCCACTTGCCGATCTCACGGTGCAGCATTGTAATGCAATTTTGTTAAGTGGTTTAATAATAAAAGTAATATATATTTTAATTGAGTGGGCATTAACGTCAGCAGCGAAAGCGCGAAAATTTTAGATACAATTATCCGTGTCATCATGAAAATGTACGCATTTACTGGTAGATGCATCTATATAGCCCCTGCCATTAGACCAGTGTCCTTGATGTGTGTACTCAGTTAATATAGACATTCTTAGATAACCTACAGATCACCTCGTGGACAACTGTTAAATGTAGCTCAAACAACTGTAGCTCAACAGTTCATTGCAAGTTAAAGAACGACTGACTGACCTATAGCATTAGTCTACCTGGGCCATGTGCATGCCCTCTAGTGTAGCTATGTAGTGTGCAGGTAGTGCAATTGCATGGGGACACACGTGTGAAGTCATCCTGAGTCTTGGGACAGGCTGCTTCCACCCCCCACCCCCCTCCAAGGCTTTAGAATTATCTCCAAATTTCATTCCATTACCTCGCTAATTGCCAACTTGGCGTTGTAATTGACACAGTCGCAGTCCATTCGTTTCGCACGCAAACCAATCCTGTTACACATTTGTTTGCAAAACATGGACGGGCACTGTTGGCCGCTGTTAGCCGCAATCTGCCGGCGGTTCGACGCGAAGAACACTTCGGGTGCCTCGGATCCTCCTGGAATCTTCTCGCGCGACCGTGAGCGGACGGTGGCGCGGAGCGGTTGTGACGCCGCGGCACCTCGTCTCGTCCCAACCCAGGGGCCGACCTGAACGACGTCAAGCGGCTCCTGCGCGGCACCCGCTCCTCCAGTTCGAGCCCCCCGCGCACGCTGCCCATCCCCAAGAAGCCCCCCCTGCCCAGCAAGAGAGAGGAGCGTTCCGATGAGGAGACCCTCATCAAAGTGGACGAGACCATTTCAGGTGAGGGGAGTAGTGTTTGTTTACTTTGTGGTTTAGCCAGTGGTCCAGTTTCAAGGATAATGGGTTTTTTTTTAACTTTACAATCCTGACAATTGATGATTGCTTCGAAAAGCTGCTCTTTCGGGATAGCACCTGAAGATACCTCCTACGTGTGAGGCGAAACGTCGCAATGGAGAGAGGGGGAGCGATTGATGCAGCTGTCCCGAAAGAGCGGCTTTTCAAAGCAATCATCATGCATCGAGCCGTGAAAACCTACATCATTACAATCCTGACAATTCAGGCGTGGATTTTGCCAGGTACTCTGGTTTCCTTCCACAGTGGAGAAATATGCTGCTTACGTTAATTGGCTTGCTAATTAAACCGCGTCCTGTACCCTGCGATGGACGGATGCCCCATCCTGGGTGTAACCCTGCCATGTACCCTGTCTGTCCGGATAGACTCCGGCTTCACAGCCATCCTCTACAGGATCGAGCTGGCACTGATAATGAATCAATTAATGGAATGGGCACGTGCCGTGGGGTTTTTTTTTTTAGCTGTGGCGCGTTCTTGTAACCGGCCTGTGTCTACATCTGACCTGCGCGTGCAGCGTACGGGCAATACGGGAGCGAGTCGTCGAGAGCAGGCAGAGACTTCGATGCCAAGCTGTCAGCATATGCCATGCACGCCAGCCTGCCCGGGGGAGCCCCAATGATGGCACACGGGGGATCTTCGTTGGGGCGAGGAGGGAGTGGAGGAGGTGGAGGAGGTGGAGGAGGTGGAATTGGCGTTATCGGAGGCAGCCAAGCCATGCAAGGCAGCTACGGCATGATGGGAATGCCTATGGGACCCGGGCACCCCGGCATGGGTGAGTTGGCCGCGTGCGGACGGGATGGTGGTCGTGCCCGCGCATAAGAGATTTGGATTTTATTTTTTTTTTTAAACGAAAAGTATTAAACCGCTTTGCATAATTGAGTCTCAAGATGCACCACCATGGTGGCGCCTGAAGCTCATCATGTGCCCATCCCCACTGAGCAGGTCCCGTGTACGCAGATACCATGATGCAAAAGCAGGCTGAGCAGCAGTTTATCATCAACGACCTCAAAGGTGCGCGGCGCTTCCTTCTCAGTCGTGCGGCGTGCATCGCGCATGTCGCTCGCAATCAAGAGTTGCACATCTGATGACCCAATTGTGTGAAGGACCGAGCACAATTCCTCTCTGCCACTTCACCCATGCGAATACAAACACGCATTCGTATGACGCGTGTACGCTGGTGATGGGGAAACGGTGGAGTTTATTGCACTGCACGGATTTTGATTGCTGTCCATGGCTGAACGCCAGTAGCGAGTGCTATCTGAGCCAGGTGTGGGCACCCCTGCCCCCTCACTCATCGGCACTCAACATCCAGGTGAAATGTGGTCAATAACTGCCCCCATGCAAGACGTTGCAGAGGGCAGCCTGGATCCAATAAGGGACCTACAAAAGATTAGACGTTATTTTTTTTATTTTGTTCCTCTCAATACACGAATGCATTTTGAGACAAGTTTAATTTAATAATGTAGATTTTTCACGGCTCGATGCATTATGATTTCTTCGAAAAGCTGCTCTCTCGGGACAGCCGCGTCGTTCGCTTCCTCTCTCCTCTCCTCGCGACGTTTCGCCTCACACGTTAGAGGCATCCTCAGGTGCAGTGTGAGTGTGTCGTGTGTGACTCCTATTTATATGTAGGTACTATGTATGTGTTGAGTCCCCTCCACAGAGTTGCTGCATTCCAGGATCAATGGACGACTGTTCAGGTCCACTTGAAAGGGTTCCATTGTCCTGCTCACACCCCAGAATCACACGAACCACATCCTGTCCCACCTGCGACTAATCTCCTAGTTTGCATCTCATGAAAGAAGTTCCCAAACACTTGGTGTTTCCCCTCTGATGTCCGCATTTCAGAGCTCTATATCTATGCATTACTGACTTCAATGACTGGTCTCCAGGTTTGGCTGAGCTTAATCTTCATTTCTTGTTTGCGGATCATAGTTTTTCTGTCTTGTGAATCTCGATTGCTTCACGAATTAATCTTGAATCTTTATGGCGGATGGCTGCTAGTACTCACATCTTGTCAAAATCGATTCTATGTTGTTTGTCTACACTGTGTGCTGCCGTTGCTGATTTATCCGTATGCAGCAAACGTACTGCTGCCTCGTCTTCTTTATTTCTTGTGTGAGGCAAACGTCGCGAGGTGGAGACAGGAAGCGAACGACGCGGCTGTCCCGAGAGAGCAGCTTTTCGAGCAATCATCACAAGTTTAATTTGTTAAGGGGTTTTCTTTCTCGCATCTACAGGCATGATTCAGCCAGAGTTTTTCCCTAAGATGGAATCGGAGAAGCAGTATTTCGTCAACAACCTAAGAGGTAAATATCTGCGATCGGTCCTCACCTTGGCGACTGTCACTTGCCAGCAGATTACGTTGCTTAAATCTCTGCGGAAACATCTGCACCGCCATCTGCTTTCAGCCACACAACTGGAGGAAGAGAAGAGGCAGTTAATGACCGCGTCGGCGAGGAAGGGAGACACCATTGAGTCGCGGTCGGACACAGTCGGTAAGTCTCATCTCATTATCTGAAACCGCTTAATCCTATATAGGGTCACGGTGAGCCGGAGCCTATCCCGGAAACACAGGGCGTAAGGCAGGAATACACCCGACGACGGGACGCCAGTCCACCGCCGAGTCGGTAAGTCGCTTGCCCTTAAACATCCATCGTGCTGGCTGTAGACGGCGCTTCTAGAAGCGTCTTTATGTTCCCGTCTGAATAAATCGTCACGAAATGTAACTGGTTGACCGGCACGCGGCAAAGCACTCTTTGTGGATTGCGAAGACAATCCTCACGCAAGAGAGGCCTCGTTGAAATCACCGCAGAGTTAGTTTCACGAATGTCTTCTGCAGCCAACCCGTGATACAGTCACGAATCCAAGGCTTCCGAGGTGCTTCTAAGAATGCATTTTCTCCGCGTGGACTCATCCCACGGACTCCGGTAGCACAAGCGGGATTAGAGGTGCCATGCGAACGATAACGCGTGAACAAAGACGAACGTAGCATGCGCCGCCGCTGGGCACCGCGAAGACTGACGCGCCTCCCTGTCCGTGCGTGCCAGTGATGGGCAGGCCCGTGGGCGCCGAGAGGACGGCGATCACAGACGTGCGCATGAAGGAGAACGGGGGGAAGGTTTGCGCCTGCTGCTCGTGGTGGATGCTCATCCTGGCGCTTCTGCTCGCCTGGCTCTTCCTCCTCGGGCTGCTGTTGGGGCTCCTCTCACTCGGTGGGCTCCGTGCATTGCCACGAGAAGAGGCAACGCCGACTGTTGCGTGCCTCGTTTTTAGTGCATTTCTTGGGTTTTTGTTTGGTTCACGTCTCTGGGAGATAGATGTTTATAATTACAGCATGAAATACACGGTGAGCTTGAAAAACCTGGCTGCGGGATTCGTGCGATGCAACAAACGTTCGAACTAACGCGAACCATAAAATACAGCTGTGTTCTTGTCCTCAAGTGGTGTCCAAGGGTATTCGCAGTTTGCGAGCGACAAACCCATGGCTATTTGTATTTGGCGTTGACTGGAGTCATTTTTGACGCACATTTCACGTAGCTTATCGTACGGAAGGATGCACATTTTGACACCTCTTGACATCCGCGGTTGTTGCTGAGCAGCACGTGGCTTGCAGGCTGCTGGATGAGGGCACCCTGTGGAAGCCATCATCTTGCCCCTGAGATCGTTCTACCGATGATTTACAGAGAGCCGTCTCCTCGTTTCGTCGTGTAGCTGATAACTCATAAATCAAACACGAATTGGCGAACACAAGGCTGCAGAATTAACCAAAAATCCCCAAAACATCATTTTTTTTCCAAAATCGCACGTTTGTTTTGTTAAAAGCAGGTGACCTGATCTGGCGATCGCGTCATCATGACCCTGCTGTTCTTCCCAATCGATTAACCCAAGCATCGTCGCACACAGGGCACACAACAACGAGCGCTCAGGTAATTGACGCCAGTTTTCCATTAATGATGCATTACCGCCCGCTGCGATTTCAGCGAACGAGGTGTCTTCGTTAAAGAGTCGCGTCATCGAGCTCGAGGGCACGAAGAAGACGGACGGCGTGCTGCTGCGGCAGGTGGGCGACCGTGTGTTCCTGGAGGGCGCGCTCACCGACGACAGGGCAGGGGGCGGTGGCGCGGCCGAGAGATCCGGCGCCCGCGGCCGCTCCGCCGCCTTCTCCGACCTGAGCGAGGCCGACTTCGAGCGCCTGGTCACTAACATCGTCGCCACGAAGATGCAGTCGGACAGCGTTGTGGGTGAGCTGCGTCGGGTTCAGTCAAAGTCCATCGAGAAGTTCGTGATTTCACTTCTGGGAGGAGTTGGGAGTGACGCGAGCGGGCGAACAGGAATCTATTCGAGGCAGAAGTGAAAGTAAGCCGGCACGGTCCGGCACGCTGTACTGGTAATAACAGGTCCAAAGCATTGAATGCTAGTGGGTTCGGAGGTGGGAAGGAGGGAGCGAGACGACAGTCTCATTAAGAAATTCAAGTTGTCCTTACCCCTGTTAAGTGGTCACCACTCACGGCGTTCTCTGGATTCATAGCGCAGTGCTCAACACTTTTGCACCACCTCAACTGTTTCGCCAGGCGAAAATTACGTTCAAATTTCAGAGGTCGACCTTAGCACGATGCAAATTTGTTTTCCCCAAGACTATTTAAATGACATCTACTCGTTTAAAGTTAACGAAATTAACAGTCATATGCGTGCGCGTATGTGTGTGTGTCTTCCCAGCCCAGTTAAAAGGTAAACAGGGAGACAAAGGAGACAATGGACAGAAAGGTAATCTTTCTATTTTGAAAATGTTAAGAAACAAAAACTCAACATTTGTCAACAAGTCTGATTCAAAGAGTGATGCGCTTTGGGCAATGGCCGTTCGTCAGTGCAGAGAGGGGAAGAAGAGGCAGATGCATTGCATAAGATGTTGCCTATTACATCTATTTGAGCCCTTTTGTTGCAAATGTTTGAGCGGCAGGGTGGCACAGTGATGGCATCTGTGCCTCACAGAAAGAAAGCCCTGCCCGAGGCGGTTCGATTCTCACGTTGGGGGGCCTTTCTTTGCGGAGTTTGTGTGTTATTCCCTTATTCTGCTTAGGTTTCCTCTGGGTTGTCAATTGGCCAATAAATGCTAATATATAGGAAGCAGTGTCTGGCGGGTTGGCACCAGCTAACCGCCTTGTTGACTCGCCCCCACCCCCCCTCTGCGGTTTCCTTGCTACGCCTCCGTATCCGTGTCTCATCCACGACTGGGTGGGAAATGTACACACATTATAATATGTCTTCTTAGTCTTACTCAAACTCATGCGGCACGACCTGGGACGCATTGTTTTATTATTATCATATATATATATATAGGGTGCAGAGTTTTGTACACCCTGTGTAATGTAGGCACTTTATTTTTTAATCATTTATTATCGTTATATGGCTCATTGTACCGGGATTGGCACCAAGGGCTTGGTTCTCACGCAGGAGAACAGTTTCTGGGTGTTGTGAGAGAAGACACTGAATATCGAGTGTCAGCATGACTATAATTACAAGAGTTAACCGGTGGAAGTAATGCGACGATTGAGAAGGCTGGCGAGGGCATTCGTGTGCAATTGCCATGCGGAACTCTTGATCCCGAGCGTGACCCTGCGAATGTAATCCTTACAGGCTCAAAGGGAGACGCGGGCGATCGAGGTGCAGAGGGCATAATTGGCTTACCTGGCATCAGAGGTGATCAGCGCACTCACAAGTGGCATGACGAAACTCTCCGGATCAATAATAATAATAATAATCATTACAGATTCACATGTTGGCTTTGTTACCCAGACTTTTTACCTTTGCACAGGGGATACCGGAGTGCAGGGAGAAGTCGGTCTGCCAGGCCCCAAGGGTGAATATTTTCATCACAAACACGCTGACCGTGCGTGGGATATTCACACGACAGGAGCAGTATTCACATTCACCCTTTATCCGTCCCGTGTACAACAGCCGTGTTATGTGCTCCCAGGTCAGCCTGGCTTCCAAGGACTGGCCGGACCACCTGGGCCAGAGGGGCCAAAGGGACTTAAAGGAAGCCAAGGTATGATTATTTTTTGCTGTTCTTGGTATCATCGTTATTATTGTTATTATTATGATTAGAGACTTGTGTTGTTGGGAATTGCCCTAAAGAGCTGCTCTTTCTGGACAGCCATGTCGAAAGGAGGAACACTTGACGTGGCTCTCCCGAAAGAGCTGCTCTTAAGGGCAATTCTCACACATCGAGCCGTGAACACCTACATCTATAATTTTGTTGTTGTCAGTCTATAACTTTCATTGCTTCGTCCATCACAATTATTGTATCTTTTATTTTATGTCCTTCATTGATTCATAGCCATTAGTTTACTTTTAATAGATCTAATCTGATGTTGTTGTTGTTGACATGCCTATCTCTCCACGGCTCTGTGCATCGCTTTATGACCTTCGAGTGAAAAGCACTCTAGAAGTGCAATTATTATTATTATCATCTCTTCTGGATTCTTACTCTGATCTGACTTCTCCCCGTAGTCATGGACTTCTCCCCGTAGTCATGTCCACAGGTCGTCAGTTGCACTCAGGACTGAGTTTGTCCATTACTGACTACAGATTTGTATTTGGAGAGAGGTTTTCTCTTACAAACTTGAAGATAAGGCTGTTTTAATGATACCTTGTCATGCCTCACAGACAGCTAATGCTCGTAAAATCATCACCTTTGATTAAAGTTGTGGAAAAAAACAATGGTGTTTTGAAAGTTATTTGTCAAAAAATCCACATTGTATTTATGCCCATTGCTGAAAATATCTCTAAAAACATAAAGCATCGTTCCCTGTCTTCTAAATTTGAAACACAGGGAGCTCAGTTGCCATGAACATCAAGGTTTTACCAAGGTGCAAAAACGCAATTGTTTGGTTTTTATGTTTCATGAAATAGTATATGGCTAATGTCACTCGAAACCTTACAGCAAATACTTTTAAATATAAGGGCACGTACTTTGTGTCTGCTGCATGGATCGTAAATCCTGTCCTAAATTGCATCCTCGCCAAAAGTGACATTCTAACATTCCATGTAATAGCAATCCTCTGAACTCTGCACTTACAATAGCGTTTTGTTGATGCACCCATGTGTCCATTCATTTTCATTCACAGCAGGGCCCGTTGCAGCCGGAGGCAGCGAGACGTAGTCACCGGCAGTGTTTCCCAGGCAGTCCTATCCAATGAGTGTGCAGGCTGTGCAACTGAGGCCCACATTACTGGAGATGTCGAGGAACTAGGCGATCAACAGCGCGCCCAATTGGAAAAGAGAGCCTCATTTCTTCACTTGCACCAATACCCATGCCAACCGTGCCACGCTACTGCTGTGCCCGTGTGTATTGCTCGCCTCGTGCGCCGTGAATGATTCGGCTTGTTCGGGCGAATTCCTGTGGTATAGGAGAGCCGGGTACCGAGGGGCCTGCGGGGCCGAGAGGCAGGGAGGGCCTGCCTGGCCCTCGTGGAGAGATGGGGCCTCCCGGGGCTGGAGAGAAGGGAGAGCGAGGTATACATTCCGGATTGTTGTATGTAACATACGTGTTCGACTTCACGATGACCTTGAAGTCGTTAGCGCCACTGATCCGACAACGCCACAATCATATGCCAACAAGATGGATGCGTTCAGAGCCCGCAGGCACACAAACTTGACGAGAGCTGCAGAGGGCATCCTCAAGCAAGGGGCTAATCCGATTATTTCAGATCTCCTGTGCCGATCGTGCAAACTGACTGATGTAAATGTTAATGATTTTCTAAAAGCACTGCAAAACTACAATTGGGCACAAGTACAGTTGCGTCTAAGCCGAGAACTTGAAAGCTCAAAAAACATGTTATTATTTGACCCCTAAAAATTACAACACAGTGTGGTTAGTTTTGTGGTGTGGACAAATTTTCCATCTCAATCAGCCCTATATGACCTATCACTCTGTCCTTTGGTGTTTCATGCAGGTGGTTCTGGAGAACCAGGTCTTCCTGGGCCCTCTGGTCAGCCTGGTTCTATGGGTCCTAAAGGTCTGCAAGAATGTTTTGTATGAAATACGAACGCCATTAACATATTCACTGGACACAATATTTCCTTCAGGTTCGTTTGTCAGCATTATAATTTAAGAATATTTTGTTTTAAGGTTTGCAAGGCATCCAAGGACCACCAGGATTCCAAGGTAAAACATTTTTAATACATAGCCAGTCGCCCACTCCGCCTGACCTAACATGGCTCAGTGGTGAGCTTGTAACTTGAGTGAGAAGCTTGAGAATGCAAGTATTTGCCAAGGGTTATTTCAGCAGCCCCTCTATCCTTGTTGGTTTGAATTAAGTTTTAAAATATTTGTACTGTTTGGAAAACTAACAGCGGTTATCATAAATAATATCTCGTCCCTAGTATATAAATGTGGACTATCCCGCAATAGGTATAAACAAGCGGTGCGCAGCATCCCATATTTATTTTAGCAGGAAATCGTATTAACAGTTTTGTTTTTGTTACTGATTGCAAACAAACAAGGCAGTGTTCAATAAATGTTTTTTTTTATTTACTTTAGAATCATGTACGCACTGGATTATCGACATCGAGTCTGGAGATAAATACATTCCCATTCAGAACTTTTGCAGCTAGTGTTGCCCTGTGTCAAATAATACCCCAATAGTCGATGCCACAGCTATTTATGAAGTCACTTTAATAGGCCTCTATCGACACGAGAAAATACACCTTGTTATATTTGCCCTGCAAAAAACGTAATAAACAATTGGAAGTAATGTGTTTCTAAAATCCCGTTATAAACCAACCTAATCTAAACATGAAACCTCGAATGTCAGATTAGTTGTTTTGGGTGGTCATTGGTAAATGGACCACACAGGTGGTCACCTCCTGGGCAAATTTGCTTTTATTGCAGGCACTCCAGGTACTCCTGGTCCCAAGGGTGAGGTGGGAACTCCTGGTACCAAAGGTATTTTCCTGCCGCGCCAGCACCCACGTGTAAAGCACAGCGACTCTGCAGACTCAGCGAATAGCGCTCAATATCGAAATCTAGTAACTCCTCGATTCTTCACTCACCTTCGAGACACACATCAACAATGTGACGAACGTAGCCTATTTAACGCTATGGGTACTTTTTTTGCCAGTATACATATATATGATGACAACATCTCAGAAATATATCCAGACTGCGCAATATCCTATCACCCTCTGATGCTGAGAAGCTAATACACATCTTCATCTCCTCTCGAATCAATTACTGCAATGCGCACTGCTCCCTTGCACCCCTGCCTACCTGATCAATCGTCTCCAACGTGTGCAGAATGCAGCTGCTCAAGTCCTTACTCGCACACCCATCCACGATCACATATCCCCAGTGCTTATGTCTCTCCACTGGTTATCAGTTAAATACAAGCTTGAATTCAAGATACTCCTCCTCATCTACAAGGCTCTCACTGGCGCTGCTCTGACATGCATCTGTGACCTACTTCAGGCATCCTCCTCAACAGTATCTTCCAATACGGGCTTGCTGCATGAACCCAGATCGCACCTCCATTCGATGGGTGACAGAGCCTTCTCACGCGCTGCTCCCAGACTCTGCAATTACCTTCGATTGAAGATTCGGTCAGCTGAGTCCCTGGGCATCTTCAAATCTCGTCTCAAGATTCGTCTGTTCTGTAAGGCTTTCAAGTCCTCTGGCTAGGACTGTTGATGTGGCTCACTGTCATGCTGGGATGATGGCTCGCTGCCCACCTGCGCCTGCTCTGGAATTACTTTTGTTCCTTCCTTGTTTGCTGAACAATTATCTTTTTTGTCGCTTATTTTATATCCTTCTCTAAATTATAGCCATTATGTGACTTTCAGTAAACTGTTCTGATGTTGTTGTTGTTGACGCCGTTCTCTCTACAGCTCAAATTCGTAACAATAAACAAATAAAAAAAACGTTTTTGTTGCTGATTTGCTGTTCTTATATCGTTGTTGTTGCTGACATACCATTCTATCTGCAGCTCTGTGCAGCGCTTTATGACCCTTGGGTGAAAAGCTGTATAGAAGTGCAATTATTATTATTATTATTATCCACATTGTGGGATAATTGTGCTTTAAAAAAACACATATTTACG
>JAZEWT010000017.1:15754059-15778138 GCA_036362905.1 Mordacia mordax
GTTAGCATTCCTGGTTTGCCGCGGGGTCACCCCTGCCTACCTTTGTGAAATATTTACTCCGCGTCCCGACTGCCGGTCCTCTTCGGTTTGTTTGAGATTCCCAGCTCCATAATGACACTTTGGCATTGTGTTGAGTTACCTCGGGTTGGCAGTGACGAGACTTTGGAATGCCCGTAGCATTTCAAATGCAATCATCAACTAGCATTCAAAGTCCATTTGTAATGTATATTTTTTAACGTAACAGTTCTTGCTGTGATGTATCAGCACTGCTAAAATAAAGTATTGTTTTCCCCAAAACGGCTAGAAAAACTAAAAGTACAATGACGACAAGGCTGAAACTGCCGTTCCGTTCAAGGAACCTATATGGATTCATTATCCACGGCTCACTAACTTGCAGCAGTTACTCGCTCACTTGTGGTCAGTTTACTTTTCTACTCCTACTACCATGGTTACTCTTCCCATAAACGTCGACCATCGCTTCCTTCACGGATGTAGAGGTTTTCGTCTTTTTTCTTCGTATGGCCGAACATGAGGACTGTGTTTACCGCACTGACTGGCTCATCTTCTGCACACTGTTTTCAGCCACCACACTGCAGGTTACGGCGCCCCTATTTCTGATCCTTTCCTGCCACTCTTTGATGTATTAACTCTTGGCTATTGCCTCTTTAGCAGTGCTAATTGTTGCTGAAGGCTTTGCCTTTTTTGGACCTTTGGGCCTCTGCTCAGCTAGATTGATAAAGTCTAGACAATTGCCGTGCATCCGCTGGCCGTTCACTCACTCGCTCGGGGGGGTGATGTGTAAAATGCGGGTCGTGGGATGTGTGTCCAGGTGACGCGGCTCAAGGACCACCAGGAGAGCCGGGTCCACCTGGGTTCCCAGGCTTATCTGGACCACCAGGTGGGTGGGGCAGGCTGGCAAGGAACATTGTCGTCGTGATTCTCAACGTGTCCTTAACTATGAACAGCTGAACTTGTGATGATGTAGGTTTTCACGGCTCGATGCATGATGATTGCTTCGAAAAGCTGCTCTCTCGGGACAGCCGTGTCGATCGCTCTCTCTTCTCTCCTCACGACGTTTCGCCTCACACGTTAGAGGCATCCTCATGCGCAGAGAGCAGCTTTTTGAAGCAATCATCAACTGAGAACTTGTCATTCAAAGCACTATCTTGCATCAAAACTCTACTATGACAGCAGCAGGAAGACTGCCATTCGTACAATCGATTACTCTTCGTAGGAACAGTCACGCACAAAGGTCTCTATATGTGGCATCTTTGACCCCGAAGTAAAAAAAAAAACAACTTAATGGAAATGTTCTGCTCCTGGACTTGAAGCCATTTGGTAACCTCATATCCCATTTTATAAATCTGTGCCAGTGCAGAGACTGGTTAGTTCACAGATCATGGTTCCACACGGGATTGAAACAACCTCAAATCGGTGACGGTTCAGTGAACTGTGAAGGGGGTAGATCATTACATGCCTCATCCTTATGTACTGCACACAACACAGATACGCTTTTCTACAGAAGTGACATTAAGCGCTCGGTCTTCGCTATAAGTTCAAAACACAATAAGGAAAAAAAGGATGTGGTAGGGGAAAAATATGTAAAGCAGAAGCTTAAATTGATTCTTAATTCTCCAGGACTGGATGGGCCACTAGGCCCACCTGGGCCAAAAGGAGATGCAGGTAAGCAAATCATTGTGTGTCCATTGCACAATAATCCTACAGTAACAACTCACAAAGCCATGGAAGCGTTGTGTTTCTCTACATAACCGCACAGTAGCTCACAACTATCGTTGTTTTTTTTATTTCAGGTGACACTGGATATCCGGGACAGCCAGGAGAACCAAGCAGAGGTGCAAACAACAACCTTATATGAACACTCAACGTTTGGTACCATATTCTCTGGAAAGTAGTACACACTGTAAACGTTGGGGGAGTTTTGTGATTTATATTTGGGAGAATTCGGAACTTATATAGACAGCCGACTCCGAGTGATAGTCTCTCTCGTCTAATAATGTATTTCTTTGGGGGACCATTTTCCAGAAAAATGGTTCTGAAAAGCTGGTTTAACACGCATCTTATGAAAGATGGCGATTTCTCCTACATTATAAAACTCAGCACAAACATTGGCTTTCGTTTACAGGTAGGGACAAAAGTGTTTCTCTCAAACCAGAGAATATGGTACATGCAGTAAATGACATTCTATTTGCTGCACTTATTTTTGTGGGTGGGCTTTGTATTTTCCGCAACCACAGAGCCAGGCCCACCTGGGTCTCCTGGTCAGCCAGGCTACCCAGGAGACTCTGGCCCACCAGGAGAATTTGGAACCACTGGCCAACCTGGAGAACCCGGCCCTGTTGGTCCACCGGGAAGCCCTGGAACACCGGGCGAGAAAGGCGAGACTCCCGCCACTCAAAGATACCGTTCCACGCTTCCAACAGATTCTGCACATCGTACACACCTATGGGAGTTTATGTTGTGATGGCAATTTTGAAAATGTGTCGTTAATGAACTTGCTAAGCTAATGCAGGTGTGCTGACCTGATCTTCCAGGTGAAAGCGGAGATCCTGGCGTTCCTGGAGCACCAGGAATCCCAGGATGGCCTGGCGCACGTAAGTCCACGACTATGGCAGTTTACATGTCAAATGCACACGACGGATAATAACAACAATGAAACACTCAATTTTGCACTCTTGATTTGTTTTTGTGTTGATTGATTTGAAAAAGTTATGTTAAGATATGCGTTGGACACTTATTGCAGAATGCTGACATTCTGAAATGTATTGTGCACAGAAAGTGGAATGGCACGTGGTGGCGGTGGTGTCGTAGGAATACCTGGACCCCCAGGACCTCCTGGTGAACCTGGTCCAGCAGGTACGAATACACTTCATGTGTTGGCATGATCTACAGCTGTGAAGATTATTAGTCAAGGCCACGAGGAAGATTATCGATAAGATTCATTTAATTGCATGTTACCTGTCCTGTGGTGCTGCCGTGGTGCAATGGTTAGCACACTGGACCTGCAATCCAGAAGTCACCAGTTCATTTCCATCATCTATCATGGCAGGTGAACCATTGAAATTCTAAAATCCCCCTCCGACCTCTATCCACCACGCAGTGTGAATGGCTGCACACCGCAGTTGATCAATTGGCAGGTCAAGTGTGCGGGGGTCATGTGTGGTTTCGGGCACTGCGTCCAACCACGTTTGGTCAATGTGGAAGTATAGACTAAATGCCATCAAGACTTTGCACTTGTGTAGGCTATTCTCGGAGCAGTGAGTAGGTAATTTCAGGGCTGCACCTTTACTACATAAGAGTGCACAAAGATCCAGAAGAGATTTATGCTTGGAATTGTCAAGGAAGCAATAAGGAACATGGATTAGACAACATATGCAGGTTAAAGATTCATTGTGTATTGGTAAGCATAGTGAATTTGGGTAAGACGCATCATGATCACAAGAAGGGAAATATGGCCTTTGATAGAGATCAGTGACAGTGTGGCCGCCATGGGTTGGGAACACTCTGGAGACGCTGCCAACCTGCAGATATGGTGCCATAGAATCTGCACAATTTGCAAGAGCTAGATAGTTACTGTGCTGAATTCATGAGTGGGATACCTTTATCCTGCAGTGGGATTGATCATAGCCGATGATGACCTAAACACTTGATTCTATGCCCCAGGAGGGCCTCCAGGACCAGCAGGTGCTCCGGGGCCCCCCGGCCCCACAGGGCCCCCAGGCGTACCGGGCTCCACCCTACCTATCGGAGGTGGGTGAGATTTAAAGCTAGATGACGTGAATTAGGGGTGTCAACACTTGCAAAACATGAAGAAAATGCTCAAAGTATATATGTATATGCGTAACTTTACATGTAATGTATTGAAAAAACCAAATTGGCATTGTTTTCCTCCATCTCAAAAACAGCCTTTGCGAGGTTTGTGGGGCCACCTGGCCCACCTGGTCCACCTGGCCCACCTAGCGATGCAGGTGGTGCTGGCTTGAAGGGACAGAAAGGTACGCCCGGCCTCGTGTTCATCCATGCACTACTTCCAGAGTGGAATGTGAAGTTTTAAATGTTTACACTGCCGCCTTTATGGTTTTCTAAGTGTGTGACTAAGATGTCCTCTCGTCCATGCAGGGGAGCCGGGCATTCCAGGCTTAGCAGGAGTTCCCGGTACGTAAACAAGTGAATCTTCTACCTTACCGGTTGGATGCTTTAACAATGGACTCGGGAAAATGATCATGAACTTAAACTAAATGTGTTATCTCTCCACGTTAACTTCCAGTGTTTCCTGATTGGCCTTTCAGACCAATATGAACTGTTAATGCAGTGCTGTGACCCTCAGGTGAAAAGCGCTCTGGAAGTGCAATTTTTATTATAGAGCATTTGTTAAAAAGGAAAAGTTGGACCAGTGTTGCCTCTTAGTGAAGCGCATCAGTAGTTGTGGAAAACAAATACTCTTGGTTTAAAATTTTATAGGAAGTGTGAGTTTTTAATGCTGCAATTTTTTGTTATCTAGGAGCAACTGGTCAAGAAGGACCTCCAGGACCCAAAGGAGATAGAGGTGATTATTTCTTTAAATGACTTGCATCAGTCCCGTGACTCCCATCCTTTAAAAAAAGATGTGCTTTAACAGCAGTGTGTGCTGTGCTTTTTAATGCTGTGAATCCTCGTCAGTGTTTCATCAGTGTGCTATTTAACATTGCTTACATTTTCTGTACAGGTGACTCTCCATACAGACGGAAGAGAAGCATTGCCCTCTAACACCATTTACTAACACAATTCAAGACGTGTACATAGTTAAGGGTCTTTTCCTTTTATACATGCATGCCTGTAAACACGTGTTCTAAATCACGAGATGTCACAGATTAATGCATACATTGCACGTAAAAAAAACTAATTTGAAGCAGCATTTTGTTGAAACAAACATCATTCATCACATTACTCCAGCCTTGAAGAATATTGGGCCAAGTGGCCACTAACGTGTGCAAATTGATTCAAATTCCCTCTTCCCAAAACGTAAAAATGTTTGTGGCCTCCCTACTGTTCCCCTCTGGTTTGCTAACATAAACCTGTCTATTACTTGGCAATATGATCAACCCAAAACCCTTAGACAAGATTGAAAGGTAACCAAAATAATCAGTGGCATGTTACTAAACGCAGCAGTGCTACCCGATTGTAGTTGTCTTTCCTACTTGTAATGATAAACGTGTCGTGGTACAGAACACAGAGGGTTAAATTCGATTCCAGGCCGAACAAGTAACATCCAGAATCAGTCCTACCCCTCCCTTGCCCTCACGGCCATCATGATTTGCAGAAATCCACTGTTAATTTTTTGGATTTAGAATGATTGGATATCATTTTACTTGCATCCAATGAGACTAGTGTCCAGTAGGTTAAGGGCGCTGCTAGTTGGAAGATTGAGGGTAACACCACTGATAAAACATATAATATAGCATTGAAAGGTTTGTAATTTTACTGCAAAATATTACCCTTCAATCTTAATGTAGCTACACTAGATTAGCTTTTAAAAAAAATAGTAAAAAAACACAGGAGGTGGAATGCAGCACTGCAAACATTGCATTTTATTGACTGCAAATATGAAGTCAAACATACAAGTTAGACTACTGTAAAGTATTGTTAGCTCTTAGGCAATGTGGCTTGAAAGTGTGCCTGTAGAATTTTGACACCTGCTTATTCGTTTCCCACAATTAGGCACTCAAATTATTCATATCACTTGCCATGCTCAGATACCGCAAGTGGCGATTTCATAAGACACCTCATCCTTTCAACCTTACCTTGAAGACATTAACACTAAATAAGGTCATCAGGTCCCAATACAAAATTAGCTATCTTATTAGACATGCCGGTCTCATAAGCAGGGAAGGTAAAGTGTCTATTTAAAAGCCTCACCTAGATTAAGCATGTGTCCAAATGCAACCCACCAAATTTGGTACGACAGATACTCTGTGCATATGCATGAAGATATAACCAGGTACACACAACCCATTCAAGTACTCAAGAAAATAGCAGTCGCAAATTGAGCAGTTCTCAGATAATTAAAAGGTGTCAACTGTCCACAAACATTTACAGTAGTATAACAGCTTGTTTTCCTTTCAAGGCAGGGCCGATAATATTGTTTAATTTTCAAATCACCACATTTTTACAATGAGATTGGGGGGAAGGAAAGGATATTAACAATCTTCCTACTGCCACATGCTACACTCCTACACATACCATCCACTTCAGAGCACATTTTATCAGGCTGCAGTCACTGAATGAAAGGCTTTAAAAGGGTACTGTAAAATAACAATCTGATTTGTACATGAAAAAATATGCTGTGTAAGACACCACTAAAAGTCAACAGTAACTCCATTGGTCTTACGGCACCCTTTTAAATAAACTTTCAAAAATACTATCTGGATACAATGAAGCAGCATCAAAATCAAAAAAATAAACAGTTCAAACATGCTAATTATAATGTTTCATACAGCAGCATGACAACTTTAACCAGCCATGTCACAATTCCACAGGTATATCAAACCTCCATGCCAACATGTTGCATTGTGATTTTTCTATCCATCACCAGCATATGCATTGGTTAACTACATCAAAAACTATATAGAGGACGGTATATTTTGTACACGTTTTAGTTACAAAAAATATAAGCTTTGTTAAATCTATGCAACTTAGATTTCTATTGCTTTCACTTTTTTCAAGTTGTGCATCTATCCATCCATATATAGCATTCATATGAATCATATTTGCATTCCCCTGAAGGTCGCTACTGCATAATACTACCTGGCTAAAGGTTGATCGGGAGAAAAGTGCTTAAGTGAGCTGGTCAAATTTGATGTTTCAAAACCACTCTGCAAAAACATGTAATGGACATTAGCAACTGGGCTGAATGTTTCTCACCCATGTCAACAAAATCAATTAGCCATTTTCCATTGCTATGGCCTGCACAGGCGACGTTGTGGTCCCTTTTACACTTTTGCTGCCATGTGCTTTAATACTGTAACTTGATGTTATTTTAGTTCACTTTACTAATTACATATAAGGTCACACATTAGCTGCTTAATCCTATCCCGCCCTAACCTTGCAGTGTGAGGTTCCATAGTGCCCAGTGGTCTTAGCGTAGATTGTGTTTTCCATCGACTCACTTAAATTGTCAGACTAGCTATAACCAGTGTAGACACTCTGGAAGGAGATTTCAAAGCAAGGTTCAGGTGAGAAGATCTATGCTTACCATTAGCATCTAGTAACACAACTCTTAAAGCTTAACTGCAATGAAGAGTGCACAATGCCATATCTGTTTGGAATATAAGGAATGCATAACCATAGTTGTAATATATTCAAATAACGTTCAATTATATTAACATTGCACCCTTTCTGATATTTCTGAGAATGAAATTAATAATTAATGTGTAACGTTTTGATCTTTCCAATGTTATTGTTAAATGTTGGCTTTATGCCGTTCCATATTGTTTACTAATTGACCAGTCATGATAATTTCAATGTGTTTGCTTTGAAACCGTGATGACAATTTCTATATGTAGACACAGTAATGTAATTGATGTTTAAAAAATAAACAGTAAGATTAACATTTTACTACAATGTTATCCAAGTCAAAAATCACAGTTTACACAAGGCTGTTGTGAGAAATGTTCTGCAAGTACAAAATATGATTAAATAAGTATGCATCTGCATTCCAGTGTCAACAGCAGGCAAAAAAGCTTCAGAAGCCAGTTGACTGGGAGGTCGTGACAGGGTAGAACTTGGCGACACGGCTGGGGGCGCTGGGGTTTAAGCACTCAGATTCGCCACTTGTGGCAAAAAACATCTCCTGCTCTTGTCGCTTTCGAGCGAACTCCTCCTCCAGTGCCTACAGAGCAGGAGTGGCGCCGGCAGGTTGGGTAAACAGGATAAACATTCACCATCACCTTTACTAGCAAAGTACGGACCATCTTATTCCAAGCATGTAACTCCTTCTTTCTGATCTCAAGATGAAGGTGAGAATGTTTAAGCAAGTTGATGGTAATGCAAAAGTGGTACTTTTTTTGTAAAAGAGACAAATGTTTATTACAGCACAATTTACCCAGTGAGCTTGCAAAGTCTGGATGTGCGATTCCTGCGATAACGTCCAAAATGACTTAAGAATGAATCGGTAAAATATTAAAGCCTCAGTGTAGTGCAGATAAATTGGACACTTATGCAGGATTTGAAGCCCGTAGCTTATGTGGACACACTAACACTTGCCCTCTTATGAACCATCAAACCCCACCGTGCATGTCATAACACACGAGGGTGTAAACCCACCTGCTTGCGTGGTCTAAGCTTGTCACGCCACATCTTCAGCTCCTGGGAGTGCTGCTCATCCAGCTCCTTCAACTTCATCGTCTCATGCTCCACCAGCAGGTGGCACTTCTCATTCTAAACCACAAAAGACAAAGATGAAACTTTTCTAGGGGTATAAAACGTGATTTCTACAAAACGTGCAATGGTAATAATTGCTTGGCAATGCTGCTGTATTGACAATGATGCACACTCGACAATTAAATTGTAAAAATAAACTGCTTTAAAAGAAAAATCTATAAAATCGACAGTTTGAAATGGCCATTCATTCTCATAGCACATGGGCCATTTTTTAAAAAATTAACTGATTTTATTTTAAAAATATTTATTTTAATCCTGTGCAAAAAAATTAGATGTGGGAAAGGTTTTAGGGCACATACCCAAACTATATTTTTGAAGGTAGCATAGAAAATGTGTGACTTTATTTAATATGAAGCAGAACACTAGTAAATTAATTGTGGGATACCTGCAGTTGTTGAAGTTCACGTATATTAGCATCACACTGCATCTGCAGGTCTCTCATCTGGTTTTCATGCTTCTGCGTCTGCTGCAGCTTCTCCGCTTTCTGCCTCTTCTCCTCTTGCTGGGTAAACTAACAAAAACAAGACACAAATAACACAATCATAAAATCATCCAACAAGGTATCACCTACTCCAGAATATGCAATAGACAGACGAGTTAACTGTTGGCATTTTTCAGACCTGTTTGATTCTTTCACGATCTTGCTCCGGAGAACCGATGGGGTTGATGCGGAGACTCTTTTTATACATGGCCAAACGCGTCTTTGCTTCCCCACGCTGGATCTTGGGAAGGCGCGTCCGTTCTTGAGCCTGCCGGGCCTTCAGATCCTCTAGCATGCGCTGAGAGTAGCGCTGCATCTGCTCCAGCTCCTTAATCCACAAAGGCATGCACAATGCACATTCATAACAAAGCCGTCCATGCACTTTGACTCATTGATTAGAATTTCTGTCAGCTGCAAATACTATGTGATGGCCAGGAAATGTTTCAAATGTCATATGCGGACACTTAACATTTAGGTGGTATAGGGGTTGGTTGTATAATTTACAAAAGATAACAAAATTCATATCCTGGTCGGAGGCAGCACGGTGGGGCTGTTGGTAGAGCTGCTGCCGCACAACAAGTAGGTCCCAGGTTCGATTCCCAGCTCAAGTGCCTTTCTGTGTGGAGTTTGCACGTTCTCCCCAGGTATGTGCGAGTTCGTGCTGGGTACTTTGGTTTCACCCACAGTCTCAAGACATCCTTGCCGAGATTAACTGTCCTGACAATTTCTTCAGGTGCACGGAGATGTTGTAACTTGATTACCCCTCCATGCTGGACAACTGTTAAAAAGAACTATAGAGCCCAACAGCTCCTTCAAGCTTAAATAAAAAAAATGATATGATTCGGTTCTTCAACCCCTTGGGTTAGTCAACCATCTGACAACTCAAACGGCCATCCGATAAAATTGTTTCTGCCATTAGAATGTGGATTTTCAACCAGACCCAGCTGTAAATACCCCATACTTGTTTGAGAAGTAAAATCATTGACTTAAAAACTTTTACAATATATTATGACAATAGTAAGCCACCGACGTAGGTTCACAGCTCGATGATACCTCCAGCTGGAGGGAAGCAAACATGAAGAGGGATGCTCACCATGGCTCTTTATGGGAGCTCTTAAAAACAATTCTCAATATTAAGTCAACATTTACAACTTTACAAACTGCCACTCACACTACACTGGAAATACAATTTAATGAGGTGTCTGTAATATTTGACACTCGCAAGCTGATCATTACAATTCCAGTTAAAGGATATTGCGTCCACACCTTTTCATGCCTCTTAAGTAGCTGGTGCCTCTGAAGGAAATACTGGTCTTTAAGTTGCTGTTTAAATAACTGGTGTTTCTCATGCAGGTGTCTTTCCTCCAACTCCCAGATTGAAGCCTCCTTTTCTGTAAAGCACACACAAATGTAAAACTATATGCTAAAGGAGCTGTACAACATACAGTGTGGGATGCACAGGAATGCCACACAGTTCATGAATGTGCCATCAGTTTAAGTCGCAGGCCATTCTACCTCTTAGCAGCTGTTGTTTGCTGCTGAGAAAATCCCTTTCGACGTCAGCGACCTCCTGCTTGTGCTGCTGAATTAGTTTCTTAAGGGATTCGTCGAGATCGTGCTGTTGTTTGTTGATGAACTCTTGCTCCTTAATGGGATATCACATCAAGGTTTGACCACAAATACAAAGCTTACATCTAGATTCAAACCCTCAATTAAGCTTACTTTCCAAAAACCATCAACATGCAACATTTACACAGAAAGCAAAAAACTTCATACACGGTATGTTCAACATTGATCTGGTTTCAAGTTATACGAATTTGCAAGCTCGTTTCCAGTTGAACAGTAATTCAACCTAGTCACTCATTACATGGAAACCCATTTCACGGCAAGCGAAAACTTTTAGGGGTCTTGCACTTCAAACACTGCAAATTCTAACATACAAAATTCCAATCAAGTCTAAACACGCCTGCTTCTTACGTCTCTCGACTGAAGACCGATGAGAATGCTCGAGGAAATGTGGTACGACTTCACCACAGCTTGCGCGACATCCTGTAAATGTCAATGTTCTATTTGTGGTGCACTAAACCCTGGGCTCGGTTCATTTACGGTTCAGACCACAGTAGGTCTCACGGCAAAACCAAGCCGGAGTAATAGGGAATACGGTGAACGAGGTGGGAAGTAGAAGGCACTGCTTGTGCTGCACGTGATGCAATCACCTACATGCACAGCAGATATTTCAACTGGATTATTTTCTTGTGTCTCGTCAGACTAGCAGTATTTTAATATCAGCATTACTCTTTACCTCATTCTGCTGTGTCTGCACAAGTTCTTCCTTCTTTCTTTTCAGTATATCCTTTCGCACTGATTTGGGCAGTTTTTCCACCTCGCTCTTAACCTAAATCATGCATTACGCAAAAGGGGGACGGAAAGTGGACAGGCGTAGGGTACACTTCACACCAAAATTAAGCCAAATCAAACCAGCATTCAAAGTGGTTTGAAGTGGTTCACTTGAAGCACAACAGAGAAAATATAGGTGTCCAAAGTATTTTGATGGATCTTTTTTGAAAAGGAAAGGAAATACTGGTTGAAACTGGGAGACTGCAACATGCATTAATGCAGTTCACAATAGGGCCACGCCATAAAGAAATGCACACATCAAAACATAATTTCACGAATGCTAAGTGTAAAATAGTGGCCTAAAACCACATGAGATATGTGCATATTCAACCAACGTGTTTCACTTAACACATAAAAAAAACTGTGAAAGTGCAACTACAGAAAGATTTACAATGCTAACTTGCAATTACAAAAAGCTAATGGGTCGATCAAATTGTAATTATTAAAACTGCTAAATTTTAACACAAACATGATTTTACAAACTTTTAACGAGATACTAAAACAAACCGACTTGCTTATTGCAAATATTTTAATTACGTTTGGACCAGCTGTATTTTCATTTATACGTTATGCACCCAGGGCAGTTTTTTGAGTATTTTACCTCCTTCTTGCGATGCTTCTGTGTCTCATGAAACTTGGCAAGATCGCGGTCCTGCTCTGCCTTGATGCGCCTGGCCTCCTCGCGGAGGTAGGCTGTGTGCTCCTGTTCCATCTTCTCGATGCGCTGTTTCTGCTCCCGCTCCAGTTTCTCAATTTCTCCATCGAAATAGCGACGTTTTGCCTGGCAGCAAAGCAGAAACCTCGAATTAAAAACAAATCACGTTAAGATTTGCCTGTTAATGGATTACTTGAATGATGAAAAGCTTTCCTCGACCGAAAACCACAATGCTCCACTCACAGACATCTCAGTCTCGAAGCGGCGAATGGTGAGGTCACGCTGCTGCAGCAGTTTGCCGTTGAGCAAAGCCTGGGAGCGCTGTTCCTCCTTTTGAAGCAACCGCAATTCCCTCAGCTCCTGTCGTCTTCAGCATGAATGCACACAGGCACCGGCACACCGCGTAACTCAACTTACATTAGACTTCAAGCAAGCCTTGCTGACGTTAACAAATTTAAAACATTCAACGCTAGATTAAAAGTGCAGTCACACAGAGACGATCCAATTGATGCTCCAGGACTATCAATAAATCATTATTTATTTTTTAACGCGCAGCATGAATTAGTATTGAGGCTATGCATTGCGTGTCTCAAGGTAATAAATGCACAAGCAATGCATTTATCCCAGTAATTGTTTTTGCACCATCATACCCTACCTTAGGAATCTTAAATCTTCATCCTTCTTCTCATCTTCATTAATTATTTTATTTGTTGTCACACTAACCTCTACGCCATCAACAATGAACTTTCTCGTCCTCTTGAGCGTCTTTTTTTGTTTGTGTGACTCCTAAACAAAGGTGTAAAATTTCAATACATACAATACATTAAAAACAAATTTGCTTGCAATAGACCCATACAAGTATGGTCGCGAGAGAGCACATAGGTAGAACTATTTGAATATTGTACGTTTTCATGCTGTTTTGTTTAAGTCGACAGCAACAATGGCACTGTCATGATGTAGGTTTTCACGGCTCGATGCATGATGATTGCTTCGGAAAGCTGTTTTCGGGACAGCCGCGTCGATCGCTCCCCTCTCTCTCCATCGCGACGTTTCGCTTCACACGCTCGAGGCGCCTGAGGATGCCTCGAACGTGTAAGACGAAACGTCGTGATGGACAGAGAGAGAGAGAGAGAGCGATCAACACGGCTGTCCTGAGACAGCAGCTTTTTAAAGCAATCATCAATAGCAATGTCAAATAGATAATTAAATCTCCTTTAATACATAACACTATATAACAAATAATTACTTTATAGTGTCCACTTAATAACCACTGCACACTCGGGGCCTTACCTGGATGGAAATGGAGCCCGTTTCTCGGTTGCGGGTGATGGTGGCTGAGATGGAGAGATTAAGATCTCCACTGGTGCTGTCTGACATGGACAGACTTCCAGAATCTGAGTCTCGCTCCCTATCCCTCCGCTCGCTGGCAGTTGACAAAAGAGATGGAGACTCTGGCAGTTCTGTTACCTGTGTGAACGAATAATAAAATGAATACAATGAGAAAGCTACACACCCTGACCTCAATCCAGCAAGCATTAACTAAACAAAAGCCTTAGATCAGATTTGCACTCAATTAAGGAACACTGAAAGTACATTATAAGAAAGATTATATGTATTGGTGCATAATAAGATTTCACATGACATTCAATTGAAATGTACTGTTACATATTTTCACGCACTTATATATACATTTCAGAAATTAAATGTAATTATTATTTAATTACTTAAATGTATAGAAGTGTGCCTAGCTGGTCTGTTAAGAGTTAGCAGCTAATATGAGGTTCAGAATGGGAACATTTTGCACGATTTAATAAATACATACATTAATAAAATACATACACGTGTAAAAAAACCCAAACATTCAATGCAATACCGTACTTTTATATTTTTCGCTTCGTCCAACTCTTGCGCACCAGCGTCTCTTTCCTGGAAGCTGACAGACTTGTCACAGTTCTCCAATCCAGGAGAAGCCGCTACAACAGAGGGCTCCTCGGGCTGGTCAATTGACATGCTTGTATCCATCCCGGGCCCTTCTTCTGTAGGCTCATTTGCTTCAGACAGGGAACGTTCAGTCTAGAAATCCAACCACAGACTAATTAGCGAGCAATATTTTCAAACCACTATGTGCATTAAGTTGAAGGAAATGTGACCGCGAAGATACTATTACAATAGGCCAACTTCAATGTTGATACCTGTGAAAAAAATATCCGTACCTTGTCCGCCAAGGCCAGGTTTGCTGTGGACTGTTCCGTTATGGGAGTTGCATCTTCATCAGACACGTGAGGCTCTGCAGATCGGTCACTCTCTGCACGCTCCCCTTCACTGCTCCCAATCCCCTCATCCGACAAGGACCGCTCGCTCGTCTTATCACCCACCTCTTCATTCTCTGTTAATGGCAATGTTAGTCAAATTGAGACCCTAATTAGGAGGAAATTCATTGCAATAAACATAATGGCTACTTCAGATTTCTGAACAATTTCCACTGTACTGATGAAGGTTTCACGGCTCAATGCATTAGGATTGCATCCAAACGCTGCTCTTTCGGGATAGCCGCCTTGATCGCTCCTCCTCTCTCCTTCGCGATGTTTCGCCTGCCACGTTGGGAGGCATCCTCAAGCGTGGGAGGTGAAATGTTGCGAATGAGAGAGACGAGTGATCGACACGGCAATCCCGAAAGAACAGCTTTTGAAAGCAATCAACAATTTCCATTACTTATGAATGGTAAATATATATAATAGTTACCATTCTCTTGCTGATCCTTGTCATCTGCAGACTTTTCAGAGATGCCATTATCGACAATGGCAGATTCATCCATTGGTAACTGACCATCTCCATCAGTCTCCAGCTGCTCAGCTGCCTCCTGTTCCCCTTCATTGTTTTCAGTAACAGATGCTAAGCCCCGAACCTGCAGTTTAGAAAAAAAGATTGTTACGCAAGCTCCAGCAAAACCACACACAAAAATACATAAACATAAATTAAGTTTACCACATGTGTAATCATTTCCTCATCAACTTCAAAGACTCTGGTCAACTCTATTCCACAAAAACTGTGACCACTTCCTTGTTGTATAAAATAGAAAATGTGCAATATTCACCGGTGACTGTTGTGACAATTTTTCATCCTCAGAGCTTGCCACACTGATATCTGAAGGAGCTCGCTTGTGCCCTGTTCCTGGCTGTACACATTCACAAGCAATGTAATGTTTCACAATGGTCAGATTCACATGTGAAAATTGGAAAGTATGTACAAAATACATTTTTTGGGTTAGATTAAGTAAAAAGTGTGTGGTAAACCTACCTCCATCCAGACACAGCTACTCAGTAAGGTTTTGTCACATGAGAAGAGTGTGCCAATTCTTTACTATCTCAGCGCACTAGTGCATTGGACAGCAAACCAGCAACATTTACAGCAATTTTGTTAATAGAAAGTGAAAATGATATACCCTTTTCTATATGACATTTAAACTAAAAGTATAAATAATATAATTATTTATAATCAATATAATTATTATTAATATAATTAATTATAGCACAAAACGCTGCACAGAACTGTGGAGAGAATGGCATGTCAGCAGTAATTAACTACTGTTAAGCGATAGTTACAATAAACCTCCATTTAATGGATTTAATAAGAGGGAAATGGTGTCCGGAAGTCCATTAAATTCAGAGGTTTATAATGCTGATCCTTAGCTACAGAATAATGACCATGCTTTATGACAACCTATATATTACAATCAATATTAAACCGTCAATACATGCATATTATGAATGGTATTTATGATTAACTAATAGCAGAAATAAAAACACTAAAACAAAAATATTCTTTCCATTATTTCTAATGCAGACCGATGTCTCGGAAATCGCGGATAGCGCCCGTTGCTTCCAAAGTCCGTTGGATAGAGGTCCGTTTAATGGAGGTTCTAGCGTACAATGATTAAGCATTGCACTTGCTAACACAGCTCCTGAGCTGCACATTCAAATTGAAACATATCAATTCAGTGTACTTCACTGGCAAGGTATGGGCCACTCATTCGGATGACAGAAATTCTCCACCGTGAACAAATCTGCTTTAGATATGTTTAGTTACCCAGGAATGCCTCTCAGAAGCTGATGACTTTTTCTGGAAGGATATATAATTGGCATGTTTGGCCAATTCATTAATGTTTAAGATGAGGGTAGATACTGAACTATCCAGAGAAAATACACATAATAATGGGTGGATTAACAGCAAGACTGCGTTAAAATTCACTGTTGCCTAATGTCCAGCTTATTGCTGCATACTGTACACTAAATGACTAATTCCGTAAAAATATTAAACTAATATAATTTAAGATGCTTTATCGATGCCTTAGACTCTAAATATACATTAACTTTACTGTGTGTGTGTGTGTGATGGTCAAAGTTTAATTTATTCTTCATACACAGCAAAGGTGGTAGGGTATTATCAGGTGATGATTCTACACCACTGTCAAAATTGCTGTGACAAGCATACTAGGCGGAAAACTCGATATGCAAACAAGGCTAGTATGTTAAATCAGATGTCGAGCATAAAAAAACAATGAAAGGCAAAAATGTAATTCCCCTAGAAATAAAAAAGTGCACATCACATACGGAAGGTGTCTCCATCTCCTCTTCTTCATTGTCCTCCTCAATCTCCTCCATGACCTCTGCCTTTGCTTCTGCGATCAGTTCACGTAGAGGCTTGTTGCTGTCTACACCACTGATAAATGGGTGCTGAAACGAATAAAATCCTCAACATGAGTGTATTGAAAGGGTATTCTTCAAAATTCAGTGTACATACGCTTAGCAAAACAAAAGCAGACTGTACAAAGAACATTAGAAGACAGACATGCTTTTTGGTAAGTTCCTGAGATGCCCAGTTATAAATGTGTGTAAGTTATGTGCAATGAAGTAGGTTTTCATGGCCTGAGGATGCCTCTAACGTGCGAGGGCAAAACGTCGCGAGGTGGAGAGAGGAAGCAAACGACTCGGCTGTCCTGAGAGCAGTTTTTCGAAGCAATCATCATTATAAGTTATGTAGCCATAAGGTATGTACCTGTAATAACTGTAGTGCACTCCATCTAGTCTCGGGATTTTTATCGAGACATTTCTTCAGAAAGTCACGGAATTCTGCTGACCTGAAAAAAAGTCCAGGTAGAAAAAAAATCAGTTCTTGTGTCTGTCATAAAAGTGTGAACAATTTTATTTGAAGTATGGAATATATTCGTGCTAATAATTCATAATTCAAGCATATACCTAATATTCTAGATTTTATTCACGCCTTCACACTAAACTTACAGCTTAATATTAACGTCCTGCATAAATGGTATGGATTACCGTCAAAGCACTGTACGTTATTTGTTTGCATCGCCTAAATTTAAAACTATTTATACAATTGAAACAGATAGCATCTGATGACTCACACAGTGTGGAACATTCAGAGTAGTTCCACTTTAACACAACAATAGGAAACGTTGATACACAATTCCAGTAAATGCAAGTCATTATATTAAACACAAGCCTCACCATTTTGATGGGAAGGAGAGTGAGGGTGGATCGTTTTTGGCAATCTTCAGCATGACTCGCATTGGATTGAGCTCATGGTTGGGTGGCTCCATTTGTGCAAGCTCGATTAGAGTAATGCCCAAGGACCAGATGTCAGCTTTGTAATCATACGGTGCGTCTTTCATAGTTTCACACATCACCACTTCTGGAGCCATCCTAAAGACATGTAGGGATGAGACAAAAAAGTAAACCCGTATAACCTATGACATTACTGCATTAAATGGAGATTTTTATTGTCCCCACCAAGAAATATTGGTTAATAACCCTGACTATGTGTACAGCCAATGTTTTTAAATTCAGCCATATGTTGAATAGACATGTGAAGTCAACTTGCTGGTGATCGCAAATAAATCTGCAGAAACATTGAAAAAATTAATCCTCGGTGTGAATAAAACTCACCAATATGGAGTGCCTATAAAGGAATCTCTGCGTTGTAATGTTCTTGTATTTTTTGCAGACACCCCAAAGTCAGCTGAAATAACAAATGTGATCCAAAATCATGAGCAACATTTTAATGAAAAATCTTAAATCATTGTTTAATTTGCGTGTATTGTTTTAATAAACCTTGACATTTCAATGATTAAAAAAAGAATTAACTGTTGCTGCTGCTTAATGGAAGCTCACACAAGCATACCTAGTTTTATATCTCCTTCGAAGGTAAGCAGGATGTTTCCTGCCTTGAGATCCCTGTGGATAATGCGGTGAGTATGCAAGTAGTTCAGTGCTTCCAGCGTCTGTTTGCACACCACACGAATCTGAGGCTCTGCCAACCCACGCTCCAGCTCTGATGCACAAATTATAAGTATAAAAAAAAATTGGTTACAAACACAAAATATAATTCCGTAATATCTCACCCTGAAATGCAAAAAGGATCTGTATTACTCACCAAGCATTATGGCATCCACAGCTCCTCCAGGGCAGAATTCAATGAAAATCTGTTAATAAACATAAATCAATCATGTTGCCATAACACAAATATTCCGTTATTAAAAAAAACACATTTCCATGGTTGCACCCAGATAAGCTGCGTGCTGATTAGTGGTTAACGCGTTTATCCACATATGAATTATGCATAAGATGTCACGTGATCCTCTGGTGAAAAGTGCTCTTAGAAGTGCAAGTATTATTATTATAAAACATGTAATAATATACAAGAGATTTCACTGCAAAGCTTGTTTTCACATGACAGCATTACCTGCAGCGTGGGTGGTGAAGCAACAGACACATTAACCTTTAGGATCCATGAGGTTGCGTTTGGAAATGTGTAAAACCAAACTACGTTGTGTCAGCTGTTTGTTCCATCTTCAACGCTACTATGAATTGTGTGGTTTTTTTTTATAGCAAGGCAAAATTGTGTTTTACAACTGTTCAATTGAAGATTGTAGTTAAAACATAAGACACTACAAGTTAAGGCACACCCAGAGCACATTAAAGACTGCAAAGATGTTATTGAAATTATTCATGGTTTCAATGTTGTATATACCCTCTAGAAATAAATTTTCCATATAGTGTAAACATCGGAGGGTAATTTACGCAGAAACAAAATCTAATCTGGAGCCATGGTTGCACACATTCAACATTTCCCAATGTGGGTGTGGTTGATGGCTCCACAGTAATTTTTTTGCATGGCTGACTCATATCTAAGTTGAAAATAAAAAGGAAATCCCCATTTATTTCCATGTTAACAGCTGCTAATGACATGAAGTGAAACTATGTCAAGGAGCAAGTGTTTTGTAACGTCCATACCGAGGGTATCAGGATGGAATCCTACTTAAGCACACTTTTTATCTGCACAACACCAAGGCTTGTGTCCTATTTCAGCTTTACGTCCCTCTGATTACTATTCTCGAACTTAAACTATATTTCAGCTTTTAAAACCCACTTTTGCACTACCATCATCTCTCTTAAGCACTCTACCGCATTCATCCTAAAATCAGAAGAATGTCACATCCTAGAAACAAGAGCTACCATAGAGCGGGTATTTAGCTGGTCATTACAACAATGTTGTGACTCTGCATGTACAAGTTGTGACTGCATGTACAAGTGCTACAAGCAGCGACTAATAACGACCCAATGTTTACACAAAAATACAGTACAAAACAATTTGGTCTAAGAATTTGAAAAACAAATATGGGAAGTCCTGTTAATTAGGTTTTTGGTACAGAATTCATTAAGGCGAGGGAGGGATGACATTCTGTTTACAGTCAAAACCGAAGTTTCTATAAAAGCCATGAAACAAGATGTGGGACCCCCCCCCGTCCACATCCATCACACTGCATTACACATTTAAAGGAGATAATAAAGTCCTTCTGTCACACCCACACCGACCCCAGCAACAGGATAGCAGGGAAACACCACAGCAAGAATTCGTCCATACAAAAAAACTGGTTTGACAAAAACGCTGTTAGCATGCGGATTGTCTAAACCCATGAGAGTATCCTGCCTTCCTGACAAGATACACAGACTGAACTTGTTTAGAACGCTTTGACAAATCGCTGACCCAACGATAAACCTGTGGGCGAATGTAAATGTGACCCCAGCAGTAAAAAACATGTTGATGTCTATTGATGAATTTCACCTTAGGCAGCTGAACATTGGTTGTAAATATTATAATTCAGTTGTTTATACACACATACATCAACCTAAGGCCCACAAGTAAAAAAACCATAGCAGCATATAAATTATATCACAGCAAAACTAGATATATACATTTTACGAGTTACTGAATTCACACAATACCTTATCTCATTAAAGTTAACCAGGCTCTCTGCCACCACCCTTCCATCAGCTGAGATATGTTTCTGCAGTGATAAGATTGTGTCAAAGGCTGGAAAACAGTCTCAGGAACATAGCGGGGTTTCTGAACTGTATTTTCAAGAACAAATATACAGAACAGCGACAGCAGTGGTTGGTAACCCTGTACTAGTAGTCAAGCGACCTGAGTTCAATTCCCTGTCACAGGAGTGATCGCTGAACCAAACCTTGGGTTCTCCACTGATCATGATGAAGTATGTTGAAAACATAACCTTGACAGACATATGTCGTGTCACTTTAATTCGAAGGCTTTCGTGACCAATATTATCGATGAATTCATTTTTAGGTCAGGTCACGTAGAAAATTATAAAATAGTGTTGTTTAACCCTCCACTACCCGACACGGCCAATCAGTAAGGGGTTGTCACATGAACAGAAAAAGCGTGCCAATTCTTTTACTATCTCAGCACACCAGGGTGCTGAAAAGCGACCCCGCAATATTTTACAAAGAGATACATACGGCGTTTCAATCAGCAAAAACATTTTTTTTTTAGTATTTTTTTTTTTTACAAATCCTATCTGTGGAGAGAACGGCATGTCAACAACATCAGGACAGCCCAACCGAAAGTCGAAAAGTAGCAACAAACTATAGAGGGACAAAAAATGAGAGATAAAAAAAATTCTGCCACAAATATGGACGGAACTAAAGAGCCACGTTTCAATAATCTGAAATTGATCTGGAGAAATACAGTTCATGAAATGTATTCGAATAAGTCTCTACTTAACACCTACATGAAGAGTCTTACCCATAGCTTGTTTTCATAGTAGAAGGCATTTAGGAGTCCAACAATATTAGGATGGTCACACAGGGCCAGTATCTCAATTTCAACCATGTAGTCTTCCAGCTCTTCTTCACTCTTTGTCTCAATCACCTTTGCAGCTGCCAACACACCTGATTCCTTGTTTTGGGCCTGTAACACATCATATACATTGTTATAAAACAGAACGCATGACTATAAAACATGATTAGTTAAACGACACATGCATTTTACAAAATTCTGTTGCATGACTCCAAGTATGGATATACATTTACACAAAGTAAAATAGATAACATTTCATTCCCAGTACTTATTAAATGCACACCAAGAATGGTGAAAAACAAACAGTACTCAAAATACATGGTCTGGGCAACTTGAGACGCAGCTATAGATGGCCAAGAGCACTGGATAATAATAACCAGGAAAGTGTTGAAAAAAGCTGGACTTCCTGGTTATGAAAGTGAACCGTTAATAGATGAAATACAACTTCCAAGTCAACATCTCATCTCATTGTCAGAAACCGCTTAGTCCTGTAAAGGGTCGCGGGGAGCCAGAGCCTATCACGACAGACACAGGGCGCAAGACAGGCATATACCAACGATGGGACGCCAGTCCATCACCAGGCATTGAGGGCAATTTCGTCTGCAAGCAAATTAACCTATGCAGCGGCATGTTTTTTGGACTGTGGGAGAAAACCAGAGTGCCCGGCGAAAACCCACGCGGACACGGGGAGAACATGCAAACTCCAAACAGAAAGGCACCAGAGCCGAGATTCGAACCCGGGACCTTCTTGCTGTGAGGCGACAGCGCTACCCACTGGGCCACCGTGCCACCCGCAACTTAAATTTATCTCCTCTAAATTTGCTGATTATAATGGGCTTTACGTCGCAAAATGTCATCATACAGGATGGCAGCATGGTGGCACGGTGAGAAGTGCTGCTGTCTCAAAGCAAAAAGGCCAAAGTGTTCGACTCCTGACTCGGGTACCTTTCTTTAACTAGTTTGCACGTTCGCCCTTTCACCTGGTACTTTAGCTTCTTCCCACAGTGCAACCACATGCTGCCTATGTTAACTATCCCGCATAAATTGCCCCCAGTGCCGTGAGATGTAGTAACTTGCTTACCCGTGCCCGGCAGACATTTATTAAAATACGCTACAGAGCACAACGGCTCCTTCAAGATTACATAAAAACGGACCAAACATGAAATGTTTCATGTACGTCCAACGTTTTAGAGCAAAAAATAATAATATACCAAGCGTCCTTGTAAGTATGATGTAAGAACAAATAATAATAGAAATATAACCCATTGAAATAAATGAAGTATCCAGGCAAAACAAAATGCTAACGTACAGTGTGTCACATATAAAAGTGCATTAAATTAAAACAACGGCCCACATATCTACCTACATAACAAACAGTAAGGAATTAAAGGATTTGCTTTCTATCCAAATGGCTAATGGCCACATTTGAAGACAAAGAAAACAATGATAACAGCGCTACTAAACAGCTCGTGCTACATGCTTTCCAAGCTGGTCCTAAATCAGAACTTCCCGTAATGGAAAAGTAACCGAAATCTGCTGATCTCGGCTTGTGACAATGCTGAGTCAGTGGCTGCGCTTAACGTATAGTAGATTGCATGATCGCACATACATTCTGATAATGCCATCTGACACCTCCAAGAGTACAAAAATGCTGAATAAAATAAAAATAATTGCACTGCTATACTGCTTTTCACCCGAGGGTCAAGGTATAGGCCGTACATATACTTTGATAATGAACTGCCAACTTAACCCTTGCTTTGTACAGTAATAATCAGCTCATAGAGCCTTAATTTCATGTCAAGTCAATCTCACTCACGCACAAAATACATTTAATACAGAGCATAATGCTTGGAAAACGTTTTCGAGAAAAAAAACTGTTGGATGAAACCAGGCCCAAAAAAATCTTAACAATACTGTAAGTAGGGATTTTGTGCTCATATTCCTACAACTAGAAAATAATGACTCCTGATTGATGTAAAATGTTACTTATTGTATTTCCAATTTCCATTATAAGCCACGGTGTTGTTAGTAAATGTGGGATTAAACAGTTTTGGAAGAGCATAAAACCATACATTATACACGCCAACACTGTACATTTAAAAACAATCTCTCCTCTGACTTGCGCCAGAACGTTTCGGGTTCCATAGGCTGATGACAGCGTGTACAGGGCCCATGTGAAAACGTGGTACACAGAGACATGTGTTTCCCATTAGCTCCTTCCTTCCTTCCTGGATGCACTTCCTTGCAAATCCCTTCTGCTTCTCATTAAAGAGCCATCCATTCTCCTAGGAATATGGATGCACAAAAAGCTGCACATGCTTTGCAATGTGCACAGCATAAAGGGGGCAAGCCAACGGCACATCTTACATGGTTAAGACGAGAGTACTGTACAGCAAATTGTAATTTCATGAAGTAATCTCACCTTGAAATAAACAACATGACTTCCAATAGCTTGCCAGTAACCTTGTACAGTATATTTAAGCAAGATGGGTGTATCATAATAAAATACTTAAAAGGTGATAGTATAGTATGGAAACTTCATAAATAAATCATAGGTTAGGATGTTCACTTTAACGTAGACGTGTAGGATGTACTGCTACTTTAATTGTACATTCAGCCATGGATAAACGCAGCAAAATACACTTGGGCAAGTGGTGAGAACACATTCCAATTTCCTCTTGGGCTTGCCTGCATCTCTCCTTACAAGATTTAATCCTTGGGCTATTGGAATCCATGTGTCAATCAGCCTGGCTTTTAACGTAACTCCATCTACTCTGCCTGTTGTTGCAATCCATAAAGCAAGCCAATTACATTGAAAACTAATCCCTACTCAATGTGTCAAGCACTGCACAGCATTTATCAATATTGTGGCCGAGTCACGATGTACGGTTACAGAACAAAAGCAACCAAGTAGAGCAATTAAACGGTTAAAG
>JAZEWT010000017.1:15781838-15825533 GCA_036362905.1 Mordacia mordax
TACCATAGTAAATAATACTGTGTGCATATACCATAGTAAATAATACTGTGTGCATATACCGTAGTAAATAATACTGTGCGCACATACCATAGTAAACGATACTGTGTCTCACATACCATAGTAAATAATACTGTGTGCACATACCGTAGTAAATAATACTGTGTGCATATACCATAGTAAATAATACTGTGTGCACATACCATAGTAAACAATACTGTGTGCATATACCATAGTAAATAATACTGTGTGCATATACCATAGTAAATAATACTGTGTGCATATACCATAGTAAATAATACTGTGTACACATACCGTAGTAAACAATACTATGCGCATATACCATAGTAAACAATACTGTGCGCATATACCATAGTAAATAATACTGTGCGCACATACCATAGTAAATAATACTGTGCGCACATACCATAGTAAATAATACTGTGCATATACCGTAGTAAACAATACTGTGTGCATATACCGTAGTAAATAATACTGTGTGCATATACCATAGTAAATAATTCTGTACGCACATACCGTCGTAAATAATACTGTGCACATACCGTAGTAAATAAATACTGTGCGCACATACCGTAGTAAATAATACTGTATCTCACATACCATAGTAAACAATACTGTGCATATGCCGTAGTAAATAATACTGTGCGCACATACCGTAGTAAATAATACTGTGCACACATACCGTAGTTAATAATACTGTGCGCACATACCGTAGTAAATAATACTGTTGCGTGGCGCACCGATTTCGTTTATCCTACTATCCGCGGGCCTGTCTGCAAGTTCGCTTACGCATGGGGGAAAAAAAATCGCGAACTATTGTAATTATTTGTAATTATTTGTCGCTCAACTCCAATGATCCCTGGTTTTTGTTGTTGTTTATCATTGAGAATTGCTCGTTAGCGCTGCTCTTTCCCGGGTTCGATTCCCCTACTCTCTTGCCTTTGTGTGGACTCTGCTCGTGTCCGCGTGGGTTTTCGCCAAGTACTCCGGTTCCGTCCCACAGTGCAAAGACGTGCCGCATCGGTTGTCCTAAGCAGCATGTCTTAATAGTCCCCGCGGGACAACTATTAAGACGAGCTACACAGCTCAATGGCTCCCTCCAACTTGAGTCCAATTGACTCCGCCATGTTTCGTATCCCACGTTACACCGTTGCAGACATCACATTTAAAACCAAAGAAAGCATCTATCCAGTCAATTTTTTATTTGATTATCCCTAAAGAGCAGCTCATAAGAGCAATTCTGATCAGGGTTCTGACTACAGCTATGTGCAGCGCTTTGTGGCCCTCGGGTGAATAGCGCTCAAGAAGTGCAGTTATTATTACATTATTACATAAATATGTTCCTGTACTGGAAAATTGCGGTCAATATTGGACCCTTTTAGCACAAGTGGATGACTTCCAAGTACGGTGGGGTTACCTTACGTAGAGCAAATTCTGGCCATTAGAGGCCGCTACAGCCTTTTAAGAAATGTTTAAGTGGTGGACCTATAATCAAGGCCAGCACGGCACAGAAGAGGGGGGGTGGTTATCCAGCAACACAACTGGTCTGTTTTAGATCCCTCGGGGCAATGTTTACATACAGGACAAGGTACCTATTTGAGACGGAGTTATTAAAATGGTCCCAGGTGTTGGCCGCGAGCTGGGATCGAACTCGGGTAGCCGGATCGTCTCACAGCGCTAAGCAGCACACAACCGCTCGTCACATGACATGAAGCGCAGAGACGCATACACAATGAAGGAGAATGGGGCCAGGCGACAGTTGTTGAAACACGTTTTATTCTGCAAAGAAGCGATTACACGGTTGTTCGAAGAGATAACGTCACGAATAAACACATTGCGCGCTTAAACCGCGTAATCGTAAGCAATAACAAGCAATTAGACGGTACGGATGTTTGTTTTAGGTACAGCACGTAACCCACGTGACAAGCATAATGAGTTCTTGAAAGATCGTGCCAGATATTGTATTCACCACTACGTCACCACCGTAAATTTCGATTTATCAAAAACAGTTCATCGAAAACGTTTTAAAAAAAACAGCTGTAGCTAGAATACACTGAGCATGTTACAGTGGTATCAATATTTGCATGTCTAAACTAAAGTTATTTGTATTCTTGTTTAAGCAAGCCATAGTGTGAACAAGCTCCTGCTCAGCATCTTGTGCAATGCAGTGGTATCAAAAATGTCACTTCCCCCTCACCGCGCCCTCCAAGAAGTTGCACAAGGAACGCCATGGCCCGCTGCACGCTTCGATACCCTGTTTCTCTGCCTCATCCGCTTCAGCGGTTGCTCCAGGCCCCAGTTTACCAGCAGTGGTGGCAGTTGTGGTTGTTGTGGTAGCCGCTGTGGTTATCTTAGCCTTTAATTCTTCCACGAGGCTAAGGAAGGACGCAGGTGACTTCTTGCAGAGCGGTGCCATAAGCTGCCCAGCCGTGACATCGCATGCCGAGTCCCTCTGCTTTAGCGCCTTCACCACCTGGGTCCAGAAATATATATGCTTGCGCTCGTACGCAGGGCAGGAGGTTGGAGAGCCCCGATAGGCACACGAGGGTGCACCCCGGCACCGAAGCTGCAGCGTTACGGTGGGCGTAGGAGCATCACTTAGCACTTTCCAGAAGCACTCTGCCCCATCGAGGGCCCGCAGTCTGCCCCTGTGGCTCGGTTTCAGCCTACTGGGCAGATTGACCTTTAAGGGTGGGGCTTGGCCACTCCTAGCCTGCTCATGCGTTAATTTCAAATGATGACCATGCTTCTGCGTGCTCTGATCTGTCTTCACAACCACCACGAGGCACAATTGGAACGACGTTCCCACGAGCAGCAACATAAGGAGGTCGTTGCTTTGCATGGTGTCACCTAAAACAAAGAAATTAACTGCAAACCAGCTTTCAAATACGTATGTATGGTGTGGCAGTGGTGGAATAAATTACATTAAGTGCCTAGATGCAATTATTCTTACAAAAGCTGCAGAAAAATGAGAAAGCATGCAATGCAAAAAGGGCAACAAAAGCGGAGAGGGCAGGATCAGGAAGGAAATGCACAGGAGACACAAGTCAGTCGCAGACCTAAACATAATAAAACACCAATGACTCCCAAACAACGCTGCAGAGACTAAGGTTACTGAGAGTCACACCAACAATGGTCCCCCGGGACTTGTAAGCAGATGACTCCAATTGGAATTAACGGATTGAAATATTTCAAATTTGTCTATGTGTCGTGGTCTGTGTTCAAATACTGGAACACCAACCGTGAAGGTCTTCAATTTGATTTTAAAATGCATTTTGTACCACTCAAATCAGAAACCCATTGAATGTGTATCCAAATAGAAAGTTAAGTGAAAAAAGATGTGCGCACAATATGCAATGAGGTAGCAGGCAGACACTAAATCAAACATTTACAGTTGTCTTTTAAATCAATTTCGCATTTTAGTTCAGTGCAATAATTAGAAAATATAAACATAATTCTAAATTAAATAACAGCAGTAAATCTATACTGAATACATACCAAAGCAGTGGAGTCTTCAGAACACTTGAGTGGCACAGCGAAAAGCAAAACACTGCCAGCTTAAGGTCCTTATATTTGCTTCAATTTCATGACGTAGACAATTTTAATTGCATGGAAAAGGTATTAAATGCGGTGTTATAATGTCCCTAATACAGATGATCATATGCTTGTAAGCTGCCAACAGATTAACTGTCAAATTCCCGCAGGTGCTTGGGCTTCCAAATATTCATTTTGATTTGTAAAACTGAGTGGTATCAACAGGTCATATCATACTTTTTGAACCTAATGCTGTATTTTAGATTTAAAGTTAAACAATATTGAAATTAAAGGAAAATATTATTACAGTGCTCTGTTCTTTGTTTTTCAATCATTTATAATTCTCTAATTGTTATTGCTGGAGATTAAATAACATTTATAGCCTTTTTTCCAACCATTGAAGAAGGCATGCAGTGTCAATAATAATTGAATTTCTAGAACGCGAGTTGTTCGACCATACTTCTCAGTGCCTGTCAGTACAGTACAAGTTAAAAGGAGAATGTCTTGCTGCAGCTCGGATGTCACTTAACACTGATTGCCATTGATGTTGGTCATAGCAAATAATTCAACACGTGTCATTAGTGGACAGCGCACAATCACTAAAATACTCGATTAAGGCCCTCCAACAGTCCATAAACCATTCTCAAGTGGGTGATAATTTTAAGCGAGGGGGATTATAATCAACGTACTTATACATGAAGTTATTGAAATGATGATCTTGATAAGCAGCCACTTCCAGTAGAATTATCCTATTGTTTATTTAGCTATAAAGGCTGTAAAAAGCTTATAACAGTTGTAAAGCATGTGTATATGTTATACTTATTGTTTTAATGAGATTAGTAACCCGCACGTCATTTGGACATGACCACATATCACTCAGCAAAGCTTTTAAAAAAATCTTTCAGCTCTTTTGCATCCTATGTACTGTATATCTCAATTCTCAGTCTCTATTCCTGTCCTACCTTTTCCTCCCTCTATCGTCTTCTCCTTCTTCTACAGTATCTCGCATACTTTCCTCTCCCATCTATCACATTTTTTCCAACGCTCCGTTTCCCATCTCAATCGCTCTTGCCTCTCTATAATCCTCCCATCCATTGCTCCTTCGTGCAACCACTCACCCTCACCTCTCTTCACCAATAAAGATGAGGCGGCTCAGTTGATTCAGTTTTTCTCATTAAAAAGTGAAGAGCACTCTATCTATACTCTGCCTCAACCACCAACCAATACTTCAATAAATGTTCCTCCGACTACCTCGACCTCAAAACTCCTGAAATTATCCGAGTTAACAGAATCCGATGTCTTTTCTTTAGTGACCAGGTCTCGGCCCACAAACTGCTCCCTGGACCCCTTCCCATCCAAAATCATCCAGGCAAATTTTAAATCCCTTGCCACTTTCGTCACTAATCTCTTTAATAACTGACTTCGCTTTGGCATCGTTCCCCCACTATTCAAATGTGCTGCAGTTACCCCTCTTTTAAAAAACCTGGCCTCAATTGCAACATCCCTGATAATGATCGCCCCATATCAAATCTACCATTCCTCTCTAAGGTCCTTGAACGTGCAGTAGCCACATAACTTCAGAAACACGTTATCAACAATGACCAACTCGATCCCTTCCAATCTGGGTTCAGATTCGGCCACAGTACTGAAACTGCTCTGCTCAAAGTAGTTAACGACCTACTCGTCGCTGCTGATGAAGGCTTGCCAAGTATTCTTGTGCTCCTGGACCTGAGCGCTGCTTTTGATACCGTTGACCACGCGATCTTACTTTAGCGACGAGGTTATTTGAGTCTCTGGCTCTGACCTGTATTGGCTGAGCTCCTACCTCTCCGACCGGAAGCAGTTCGTCAGCCTCGGAGGACAAAACTCAGAGATCCATCCTGTTTTGTCTGGAGTTCCTCAGGGTGTGGTTCTCGGCCCACTCGTCTTCAGCTTCTACATACAACCACTTGGCCATATCCTGCGCAGCCTCAATCTCCACTGGCATTGCGATGCCGATGGCATCTAAATCTATATCCACGCAAAGCCATCCGTCAATGTGTCTGGTATTTGCATGTCGTCCTCATTGTCAACTGTGAAGGCATGGCTCAATAAAAATTTCCTAAAACTAAATGGTGACAAAACAGAAGTTTTGCTTGTCGGAACCATGTACCAATTGTCCAAGGCTGAACCGATTCAAATGATGCTTGACGACAAGTTGTTAAGGCAGTCCGAAGTCTAGGAGTGACTATTGATTCCTCACTCAGCTTCGAGAAACACATCAACAAGATGATGAAGGTAGCCTATTTCCATCTCAGAAATATAACCAGACCGAGCAACAATCTGGTCACCCTTTGATGCTGAGAAGCTAATATACATCTTCATCTCTTTACCAATCGACTATTGCAATGCACTATGCCCCGACATCCTTGCCAACCTGATCAATCGTCTCAGTGTGCAGAATGCGGCTGCTGGAGTCCTCACTCGCACACCTATCCACGCTCATATATCCCCAGTACTGATCTCTCTCCACTGTTTTCCCGTTAAATACAGGATTGAATTCAAGATCCTCCTCACCTACACGGCTCTCACTGGCGCTTCTCTGACATACTTCAGGCACCCTCTTCAACACAACTTCCATTCTCCAATATGGGCTTGCTGCATGTGTCGATCGCACCTCCATTCGATGGGTGATAGAGCCTTCTCGCGTGCTGTCACCAGACTTTGGAAAACTCTTCCATTGGAGATTCGATCAGCTGAGTCCCTGGGTATTTTCAAATCTGGTGTCAAGACTCACTTGTTCCGTAAGGCTTTCAAGTCCTCTGGCTAGGACTGTTAATGTGGCTGACTGTTGTCGTATCAGGATGATGACTCTCTGCCGAGCTGCACCTCCTTAGGAACACTTGTTTCTTCCTTGTTTTGTGGAAGAATATTTTTTATCGCTTATTTTATGTTCTTCTGTCATTATTTTGACTTTCAGTTGAACTGTCCTGGTGTTGTTGTTGCTGACATGCCGTTCTCTCGACAGGTCAAATTTGTAACAAAAAAAGTTATTGTTGCTGATTTGCTGTTCTTGTGTCATTATTGCTGATATGCCATTATCTGCACAGCTTTGTGCTGCGCTTTGTGATCCTCGGGTGAAAAGCGCTCTAGAAATGCAATTATAATTGCTTGTTGCTCTCACTCTCTATCCGTTTTCACCTTTCTTATCCTTTTTTACTCTTTTCACGCCTTTTTACTCTCTCCCCGTCTCTCTCCATCTCTCTCCATCTCTTCCACCTTACTCAATTTCCCTTCCTTTAGCATCTCCTCCATCGCATGTCCGCAAAATATACAAACCCGGCTCAATGCACAGGATGCTGATATTAGAGATGTGTGGTTACGGCACTTGTGTACTTGAACACAAACCTGCCATGAATCCAGCCAGAAAAGTTATTTTGTAATATTGTACGCAATGGTTAAGGAGATTTACATTATATGAAATGCATTGGAAAAAATACACTCTCAAACTTATCAAAATTGTGCAGTTTTTATTAAGTTGCAGAAATGTACTCAAATGGGTACACAAATCATACTTCATGGGTACTTCAATTAATCCACAATACACAATTAGATGACAAAACAACAAACATAAACAGCTCTTCATGAAATATATAAAGCAGATATGTGCTGTATGGAGTGGTCATAGCTTCTTATATATATCTTTTTTGAACAAATGAAACATGTTACTAGTGTTGCTATGTTTTAGTGTCTCAATTATGCTATATCAATATGAATAAATCACCAAAATTGATTGCTCCCCACAATAATAACAAGAATGCTAGTGAATAGATAAATACATTCTTAGAATATTTTTTAACATTGCAGTTGAACCAAAGTTGCCATTTTATAGTTGACCAATTGTCTTCAGACTCACCCTCTATCCCCACCAACAAATTAAAGCTTATCATAAAACTGAGAATAGCAGACAAAACAGTATACAATGTGCTGGTTTAAAAAGGCTTATTCTAAAACATGGCCTTAAGTCAAAACAACTTTGGAGAGGAAAGTGATGAAATTGCACTATGTCAAACTTTCTATTTATCACATACAGAATGTATGATGGCAGATTAAGACCTTAGATATGGATTGATAAATTGTGTTGTATCAGTCAAAGCAAATGGTTCTGTATACACTGGCTTTGAAAGATTACCTTTCCATTAGCATGAGAAATTACATTTCTCAGTCTTAGAACCCTACAATTTACAACAAACTAAAACATTTTTTCAGACGGTATGATCGAGGTTACCTTGCACATGTGGGCACAGTGCTTTGCATGTGGTAGCAGTGTCCCCACTGCGTATAGTTGAGGGTCACTTCTTTTTTGCGTTAACATTTTTACATACCCAGTTCATCCCATCCTGAGAACAAAATGTCACAAAGCCATGTAAGTTATGTTCAGTGCCTAATTGAATAAAAACACACTTTGAAGTGTATGAGAACATGCAGTTCTTACACAATTAAAGGATGTAGTATAACAAATGCTTATAAATTAAGTAATTGTTTAAGTGTATGAGACATCAGCACATTAAAGGTAATTACACTTACGCAATAAACTTGTGGCTATTAAAGCCGTCTGTACATCATAATTTCAGAAGGCATTACATCTCTTACGCAAGTGTTTTCAAGGATTCTTAAATGGTCATGAAGTTTGGCTAAAATGCCGTGATTTATTGAAAGTAAAACTATACACAAACAAGTTCAACCCCCATTGTTATTAGAAATAAAAAATATTCATCCATGTATATAACGGGTACAGCTTGAGAAAAAAAAACATCATGTGTACCTGCACGCCCTCTCCCGTCAAGGCTGAGCAGGCCTGGATCTGCCATACGCGGTCACGGATGGTGTGCAAATTGAGACCCTCGGCAATCTCAGAAGCTGGTGCTGCCGTCAGCAAGTCTTGCTTGTTGGCAAAGACGAGCACAGGCACGCCGCTCAGCTTCTCTTCTTCCAGGAGTTCGGCCAATTCCTGTTGCACACCAAACAACGAGGCGCATGTACACGAGTACGCCCCATGTGATCCACTGGTGCGTTGACCTGCTTTCCCAGAAGCTTGATCAGAACGTTTTTGAAATGTGCACGTGTACCCTCCATGTGATATGTAAGCTCCATGTGATATGCACCCACATGGACTTTCTTCGTAGAACCGTGGTTACAGCCCATTATTGTGAAACAGAGGAACACACACCCTTCTTAAAATTATACCCATGACGACTCAGTGAAATTACAGAACTCACAAAACATTATAGAGCAATAGAGTAACCGAAATACGACCTGCAACACCGTTTTTGTGTTCACATAAATTAGAGATCCTTAATAATATTATTCAGAAATAATATTTACCTGCCCTGTTTCCTCAAATCTTTTCCTATCTGCACTGTCAATCACGTAGATCTGTAAATGTAAAAAGGTAAGAAACATTACTTCAATATTGACCGTGCACAACAGTTCAATCATAATATTAATATGTGTACTCTTTTTTGGAACTAACCAGCACATCAGTGTTTTCAAAGTAGTTTCGCCAATAAGGTCTAATTTTCCGCTGTCCACCAATGTCCCACACATTTAACTTGAATCCTTGTGACTGCACACTCTTGATGTTAAATCCCTGTGTGGAGGAAAAAACAGTTTAATTTTGCTTTTTCAAAGTGATACATTTGCACCTGAAATGTGGTCAAAACAAATAGATTACAAAATTAAACAAGTCGATTAATATTCTGAATGGTTCGCAGGTCATGGACGTTTAAATGAAATTCATAAAAAAATACTCTTTACAAAACACAAAATAAAAAACATACAATTTCCTCATTAGATAATGCCAATGTAATGAGGATGTGATAATAAAGTGAGAGGACATCTCAAATTGCCAGATGATTACACAAACTGCAGGTCTATCATTGATTCATACCCTCTTGGATGAAGGTATCCCGACACCATCATCCTGCATGGTCTGGCAATGTCAAAATTCATCTCACCCCTGCACTTGAGCTCATCTCATTGCTTTACCTCTGGAGGTTTGCCTCACAGACACGTTCCTTCTGCTGCTATTCTGTTCTCAATCATTGGCCAAAATCCCTTCTCGCCATGTATTCTACCAAGTCAACTTATCGGTTAATGTATCAAATTTACATGCGTTATCTGAACTACACACTACTCATTGTATTATTGTAATTCCAAAGATATATATTTTCGTTTAACAGTTTGTGTTCTATTTTCAGTGTCCCGTGTTTCTTATCCGTACATTATAAACAGGTAATAAACATTGTTCAAAGTCTTTAGGAAAACTGATATCTTACTTTTCATCATTAACGTTTTTTTATAAACACTGTAGTCGTCTCTCATGGGCATCATTATTCTATCATTATAACCCCAATTTGCTTACAGTAACTACCCTATATATAAATATCACTGACATTAGAGGCCGGCCAACCAACCATGCAAGTACAAATATCAAATTATACGTGGATTCATATGAAGAAAAAGTCTATTATTGACCATATACATACTATAAATGACATTGTGGAAAAAACGAATCAATAATAAGTACCATTATGCTTAGCCTGTGTGAACAACGAATAGGCACATGATTTGATAGAAACTCAGCCAATCATCCAAACTTACAATTGAAGGCATTCAATGAGAGGATTTAAAAAAAAACATTGACAAATTTTAACAGCTACACTGACATTGCATAAAGCTAACCAAATCCACATCAGGAGTTTGGAAAGCAGATATGCTCTCGCCAAGGCTATTCACAGTGACAACAGAATATATGTCCAAAAGATTAATTGGAAAAATAATTACAGAGAAAAAATAAACAAATAAAGTAATGCTGCAAAGTTGTTAATGAAGTTGACTTGATTTTTGTAGTCAATCTCCAGATAATCAGACATTTTAAAATTAAGTCATAAAACGCCATAAATACGAATAAATTATCTTGTAAAATGTTACAGCACACAAAATATTCATGCAACATTTTTTTCACTACAAATACAAATCAAAAATATTTGCAACAAAAACTCACACCTGAGTTGGGGTGATGTGCGTTATATCCTCCGATGCAAGTGTCTTAAGCAGAGTTGTTTTTCCCGCATTGTCAAGTCCCAAGAGAAGTATGCGAACCTCTTGATCTGGGGCACTTTTCAGTTTACGTAGGATGGACAGCAAACCCTACACAATAGGTCAAACAATTACCATATATAGGATAAATTAAGCTACAGTAGCCAATGTATAATGTAACATACATAACAATAATCCCGTTGCAAAAAAAAAACACAATACACGCAAACGTGTTACCCTTGCAGATTGGTGCAAAAATGAATTAGAATAGAGTCTTACTAATAGTCCCTCTCCCATTTATCACGCATCACCCAACAACGAAACCCTTCAAAACTCTCAGTCACACTTTGCTCAGTCAAGGGAAAGGTAAGATGCACGTAAACGAACGTCGCCACAGGGCCTATAAATATCAAGGGAAGGAGATTAACCCCTCTAATCTATCTACATCTGTGGCGGCTAATTAATCCTTCACAACAGGATCGAGTGCATTTATTTATGATTGTTGTATTTACGTAAGTGGAAGGTCGCCGCCGTAAAATTACGTTTTTGAGACATTGGAATATAGATCTCATCTCATCTCTCATCTCATTGTCAGAAACAGCTTAGTCCGGAGCCTATCCCGGCAGACACAGGGCGCAAGGCAGGGATATACTCACGATGGGACGCCAGTCCAACACCGGGCACTGAGGGCAATTTAGTCTGCAAGCCAATTAACCTATGCAGCAGCATGTTTTTTGGACTGGCAGGAAACCGGAGTGCCCGGCGAAAACCAACGCGGACACGGGGAGAACATGCAAACTCCGCACAGAGAGGCATCCGAGTCGAGATACGAACCCGGGACCTCTTGCTGTGAGGCGACAGCGCTACCCGCTAGGCCACCGTGCCGCCCTGGAATATAGATGCTATTTAAAAAAATATAATCTGTTTTGTATAATGAACATAACAGTACAACCAATAAAAGGTCTGACACCTTTATAAAGTGTTATTTTCCAAAAGTCACATTGGTGGCTCCACAGAACACCTAAATACGTCATTGTATAAAATTTCCCAGCGCTAAGGAAGTTGCCGTTGCTATATTAATCTTTTAAAATTAGATGAAACACTGTATACGACAGCCAAACATAGCGTATATTTATGTAGGTTGTCACGGCTCAATGTATGAGAATTGCTCTTAAAAGACTGAGATGTGTTGTGGTGGCAATAATAATATATTAGTGACGACTAGTATTATTCAATTAGCAACATTTCCATACATTTTCCCGAGGTGTTTAGTCATAATATTGGCAGCTTGATTAAATACAGCGCGAGACACTCATCACCAGTCTACATTACTATTTCTAAAAAGCCAACATGTAACTGAAGCTATGTGAACTAATTTTCCACACAATAGTTTGTGATTAAATTAACCAATCTTGTTATGTAATTGGCTTGCAGACTAAATTTCCCACAGTGCCCGGTGATGGACTGGCGTCCCATCGTGGGTATATCACTGCCTTACGCCCTGTGCCTGCAGAGATAGGATCCGGCTCACCGCGACCCTGTACAGGACTAAGCGGTTTCTGACAATGAAATGAGATGTTGTTATGGAAGATGCATTTAAATACAGTAAACGGACGATTCATTACACAATACAACCAAACATATGCCTTATTTCATATTGGCACAATTTTTTATAATATTGCAATCATGATTCGCACAACATGTGTTTTATTGCCGATGACATCCAAATATATATCCACGTAAAGTCATACATCAATGCGTCTGGTCTTTGCATGTCATCCTTACTGTCAACTGCGAAGGCCTGGCTCAATTCAAATTTTTCTAAAATAGGCTGAACCTATCCAAATGATGCTTGACGACTAGACCATTGAAGTTGCTAAGGCAGTCCGGAATCTAGATGTGACTCTTGATTCCTCAATTATCTTTGAGACGCACATCAACAAGGTGACGAAGGTAGCCTATTTCCATCTCAGAAATATAGCCAGACTGCAAAACATCCTGTCACCCGCTGATGCTGAGAAGCTAATACGCATCTTCATCTCCTCACCAATAGATTACTGAATGCACTGCTCCCTGGCACCCCCTGCCTACCTGATCAATTGTCTCCAACGTGTGCAGAATGTGGCTGCTAGAGTCCTCACTGGCACACCCATCCACGATCACATATTCCCAGTACTTATGTCTCTCCACTGGTTACCTGTTAAATACAGGATTGAATTCAAGATCCTCTTTTTCACCGACAAGGCTCTCACTGGCGCTGCTCCGATATACATCCGTGACCTACTTCAGGCACTTTCCTCAACAGAACTTCAATCTTCCAATACGGGATTCCTGGCATGTGACCACGTCGCACCTCAATTCGATGGGTGACAGAGCCTTCTCGGGCGCTGCTCCCAGATTCTGGAATGCCCTTCCATTGGAGATTCAGCATGTTCAAATCTCGTCTCAAGACTCGTTCCATAAGGCTTTCAAGTCCTCCGGCCAGGACTACTGATATGGCTCAGTGTCGTCGTGCCTGGATGATGGCTCTCTTCCGACCTGCGCCTGATGGGCAAGATTTATTCCTTCCTCCGGCTTGGACTGTTGATGCAACTCAGTGTTGTCGTGCCGGGATGATGGCTTTCTTCCGACCTGCGCATGCTCGAGAACATTTGTTCTTTCCTTGTTTGTTGAAAAAGTCTTTTTATTTCTGCTGACTTTATGTCCTATAATTTATCGCTACTATTTTACGTTCAGTTGAACTCTTCTGATGTTGTTGTCGACATGGCGTTCTTCTCCACAGCTCGGATTTGTAAAAAAATAAAAAATATATTATTGTTGCTGATTTTCCGTTGTATTTCATTGTTGTTGACGCGCCGTTCTCTCCGCAGCTCTGTGCAGCGCTTTGTGACCTTCGGGTGCAAAGCGCTCTATAAATGCAATTATTATTGTTATTAAATGTCGCGAGCTATTTGTTCGAAGACGGAACGACTCGGAGACGCGAGGAAATCAGAGAGAGGCGGGGGGAAGTCAGCCGCGCGGTTGACGAACATTTACTAAACACTGCGTCCTCAATGAGAGGCTTCAGTTACCAAAGTGCAAACCACAAAGCTTATTTACTTCGCATCTGACAATATCTACCGTACTGTCAACAAACTCAACCCATCTCATTCATACAACGAGCGCTTACTTCGCAAGTGTGTGCGTGTCATTTCAATGGCCAAGGGAAATATATAACACGCCAATTAAAAAAAAACCGAACTCTTAATTCTCAAGCAACGCGTGGATGAAGGCCCTCGCGTCAAGGTGTTCATTCGACGACACTCCAGCACGCTGGTCAGTAGGGGTCGACGAACGGGCGGATGGCGTGATCAGAACCCTTTTCAAAACACATTCACTCGCAGCTGACGTGTGCCGCGGCCGTTAACTGGAACTCGGTTGGCCAGGTTCGTGGCACATAACCGCCGATGACCAGACGATGTATTAAAAAAAACCCGAAATCGTTCAAGAGAGAGAGAGAGAGAGCCGGAGAGGAGGCACCCCCCGCGGGCCTCGTCAAACATGGCCAACCCGACCGTCCTTGCCTGGTCGCCCCTCCACGCAGACCGAGCCCCGACACCGGGCCACGCCGGGGCCTAGGCCCGCCAAACCATTCTCTCCGGGCTAACACCGCGCTCCGCTACGTGCGCGCGTCTAACCGCGTTGCGTGCACAACGGAGCTTCTCCTCGCCGCAATCACGCAGCGAGCGGCCGTTCAAATTCACCGCGGCGGCGGCGGCGACGACGACGGCACTCGCGCACCGATCGCGAGGGAGACCAAGGCAAGGCGGCGCGCAGACTCACCATCTTGGTCGCCACCGCCGGTTACTAGGGGGAGCACGTTTGCGCGGTGACGTCGGTCACTGTTGACGCGACGTCACGGCTGCCGCTGCCACGGCGACGAGGCGCGGGGGGGGAGGGATGGGTGCCGCGTGCCGCTCAATCACCACCGAGAGTCCGGCGAGCGATGGAGGCGGCGCCCGGCAAGGCGACGTCGCACGCGTTTCGTTGGAATAGACGCCGCCGCATGAGGACGATCACACAATAAATAAATGTCGTGCCAGAGGCAGTTCGATTCCTGCCTCACGTTGTGTATGCTCCCCTCGTGTTCCGAGTGGATTCTCTCCGTGTTCACCGCTTTCCTCCCGCAACTGTGAAATTAAAAACATTCACTTGCCGATGCCGTCGAAATACCAGACGAGTCTGGTAAATGTTGGCGCCGGCTATCCGCGGGGCTACCTTCCCTGCCTCTTCGATTTCCTCACGCCTCTGAGTCGTTATTTTGTCTTTGATATTAAATTCAGGTGTAAAATGTATAATTGGGGCGGCACGGTGGCCCAGTGGGTAGCGCTGTCTCCTCACAGCAAGAAGGTCCCGGGTTCGAATCTCGGCTCGGGCGCCTTTCTGTGTGGAGTTTGCGAGTTCTCTCCCCCGTGTCCGCGTGGGTTTTCACCGGGCACTCCGGTTTCATCCCACAGTTCAAAAAACACGCTGCTGCATAGGTTAATTGGCTTGCAGACTAAATTACCTGCAGTGCCCGGTGATGGACTGGCGTCCCATCGTGGGTATATCCCTGCCTTGCGCCGTGTCTGCCGGGATAGGCTCCGATTCACCACGACCCGGTACAGGACAGCGGTTTCTGACAATGAGATGAGAACTTCGCCCGTTCATTCCTTCTCCACCTCTTCCAATCTGGATAGCCGCTGCTCATCTAAGGTCGTGAACTCTTGTCTTGGGGATATACATTTTAAAAAATCCCAACTGAATGCTCCCCCTCCGCTTTTGTCCCACGGGTAAAGAGTGGCATATTAAAAAAAACCTTAAAATCAGCAAATATGTATCATGCGACAACTCAGAAACATGAGCATTAACGAAAAAAATAAAGCAGAGATATATGCAAAGAAATAAGATAAGGTGCATATACTTTGGATCACTGTAGATGGAGACAAAAAGATGAATACTGGGTCATTGAACACATACATTAGATATATTGACTTAAGAAACATGCGTTTTTTTCCAGGAAATTCATAAAAGGAATTAGGGCTTATGTAGTGGCAGCCAAAGGAGGGAATATGTCTAAGTATGTCCACCACGAAGCTGGAGTGATGAGATTGGCACGTATACAATGCATAAATGGAACATAGCTTATTAACGTATGTGAACACCTATTCAGAAAATTGGTAAAATATTTACATTAAACGAACAAATGGGCGTCAATCATTTGGATATCTTATAAAACAAGAGGATGAAGTACTGTACTTGTCTGTACTCTAGTAAAAAAAAATGACGTGAAAGTCAGTAAAAATTCCGACTTTTGACAACTATGAGCTTAAACATAAAATGCACTCCATTCCACATCTAAACCGTAATAATCGACAATGAACGTAACTCATATACAGCATAAATGGAATGGACTGTGCTATGATTAATAACTTACTACACAATTTAACAAACAGCATAACAGGAAAAATACACGAGACGTTAACTTCCATTGCGGTGAAGAGTTGTTGAAGCCAATGAGAAATTTATTCATCATAGAAATTACATTATTTTAGTGGAATCCAAAACTGTATTGCTCAAAGCAGTCATTTCAAATCAAGCGTGACAAATAAAAAAAACATGCACATGAAGTAACATTTTCCACATAAATGCTTGAACGCATGCATTAATATACAGCTTATAGCAGAATAATGAAGCTTAATAAACATTTAATAAATGTCGTGCTAGCTAGTTCATAGAAACAGAAAGCATTCCCAACTTAAACCAAATAACATATTAGCACAAGAAATATTCCACTCCACTAGCATCTTAGAATGAGATTGGTGACCCATTTCTTGTTTCCACAATTCTTGTATACATTTTAAAACCACAACCTATGGCCTTGACATCATTGTATTTTGTAAAAGCATTTCGTAAAATTGTGTGAAGTATATTGCTGGAACTATTTTTTGAGACTGCTCATGTGCTTAGATGTGCAACTGAAAATGTCTGTCGGTCAACATCATTGAACGACTAACAAAGGATCAAAATCATGTTTTTTATATATAAATGTATTACGACACTTTAAAAAATATTCCTTGACCTGTGAAGTTTCAGGAAAAATGGTGTTACATTAAGGTTGGGGTTTCTGTAAACATATGAAGAGATGAAGACAATCAATGATTATCGATATACGAATTGTAGAAACCCGTATACTGTTAAATATTGTATAGTGATAAAAAAAACTAGGTTCAATGGCAATATTTATGCCTATATACAGAACATTTGTATGGGTATTATTAAGTAAAATGTAATCATGTATATCAAAGCCAAGCATCAAAACACTAAACCAAGAGTGAAAAAAACGAAGGTTTTGATAGGTTTAAAATAGTCAAAAACACAGCATTCAGATCCATTTGCAGAGGAGAAGCCCTCAAAGGACCCAGAAAAAGATTGCAGAGATGTGATGCCGTTTAACATTTAATTTAGTTGCATGGTTTAAGACACATAACACTTCGAGTAAGCTTAACGAAATGTAAGGTAAATTATCTGATGACATTACACTACATGGGTGCATACTGCACAACAGTTCTGATAATTCAGTACGTGCAGAATAAAACTTGAGAAAAGTAGATGTCTAGCGTATACACACCTTACTTGAAGGTTAATAGGCATTAATTACCCTTACATCAATATTCAGACAGGTGTAAAATGTGCTACGAAAATTTTTAACATTAAAAACGAAAATAAAACAAAACGACTAAGCAACTCCAACACAAATACAGTATTTTGTGCCAATGCATTGTTTAGACACCAACATTAAATCCATACAACACCCACACACTTCTTCCACTTACACAAATTGCAAAAGCCAGGTTATATACTGTGACTACTATACATTATTGCACCAAAGCAGATATATATACCCTTGTGTACGTCACTTTGTACTTTTCAAATGGACCAGGAGCATTTACAACACTCGGTGAATAAAATACTGAGATCCAATTACTTTTAAATTTTTCCACGTGGGCAACACGAGGAGTTGCAGTAGTTCAAATTACTAGTGCGACCGCAACACGTGCATTAAAAAGGCACGGCTGTTTTACAAAAAGCCTCAGAACCCCTGATGCCTTTCGTAAGTTATCTAAACTATCATTGAGCATTAGCATGTCGACACCTCCCCAAGAAATCCAAGTTAACATTACCATGACAACAATATAAACGTGAAAGTTTGTGTGGTTGCTCTGCATTTAAAGTTATTGCAAATAATACACTATGGGTATTTAGTCAAGGCACTTTCCTTTGAGTTGCCTGTTTCTGAGATGCAGAGCACAGCAGATTACACTGACGACGCAGTATTTGCAATCATCGCCATTGCCAGGCTATTGTCTAATGGACAAACGATCAAAATACCCACAATTGGACACCTGATGGAAAAGTTAATTCGACACCTGATGAAAAAGTTAATTCATCATTTTTTAAAAGCCTTTAAAATATAGAATGCATGTAATGGTATTAGATTTAAATTAGTGCTATTTGCAGTTCTTGCAAGTCACTTATCAGTGAAGAGACCATTATCCTGGCGAGTTGTCATTTTCTTCACAACATGGCCAAAGCTTTAACATCAACATTGAATAAAAAGTTATTCAACCTTTTGTCATGCAATTAAATATATGAATTTTTTAAGGCAGTTTAATATCATGATTTCATGCAATTTTACAAGAGTATTCATACATCAGAAAATTATACCAACATTAGTACCTGCTTAATGCTGTAGAGGATTGCAGACACAAGAAATAACGCTGGGTTACACCTATGACCGGACGCCAGTGTATCGCAGGGCACTGAGAGCAATTTAGTCAAGCCAATTAACATAAGCAACATGCCTTTGGACGGGGGAAGGCAATCTGCCTGGGCACAGGGACAAGACGCTAACTCCTCACAGAAAGGCATTGGAGTTGAGAATCGAAACCACGATCATTTTGCTGTGAGGTAGCTGCAGCACCTGCTTCATCACCATGCTGCCAGAGAAAATTATGTAAGTATGTTTAAGCTACTTAATGAGGTGCAAACTAAAACGTACATATCAATGTGGGAAAGGTATATTATGCTGTTGCATTGGCTTGCATTGAAAAAAAATTAATTTGCTTTTGCAATGTTTGGGTTATAGCTTATTAAATTTAATTTAAAATAGGCACTGAACTTATGACGTAATTATTGCAAAAGCTTGACAGGCAGATGATTGTGAATACTTGTGTTCATGTCCCATTAAATGGCTGTGACACTCATTCAGATGACAAAGTAATTACGTAAGTAAATATTCGAGTGTTCGGTAGCAGGTATTAGTGTATGAAGACTCCATAATAGAAATCTATTCATATTTAAATATAAATCTTGTTGGTGAAACAATCTCAAATTTATAACACACACCTACAGAGTGCCATAATTATTGCTTGAAGCCATCTTCTTTGACCTTAGCTTGGGGCTTTTCCTGACAGCCTGCAACAAAACGAAATATTGTTTGTCAATTAATAGCTCGTCCAATGAAAATCCACACGTGTAACAACAATAAGAGATATGAAAGTGCTCAAAAGCAATATAAAGCATGAACCGGCAGTTTTCATACATCTGAACGCGGCAGTGGCCTGAGAGCTTTGCGTGTACGGACGCTCTGAGTTCGTCGCACGACTGGCTTTGGTGACCCTTCCTCGACCTCTTCATCATCATCAGATCTCTCTCCGTCTGACACGTGACCTCGCATAGTTGGGTCATCCTGCAACCGCTCTGTGAACAACAATGGGGAGAGGAAGAAAAAAGAATTGCATTTTATGGAGAATGAAAAGGATGTTGAATTAATTTCCATCATGGGACAGAGTCCAGCAAAAACTGCAGAGAACTGACATTCATAAGTTAACTAATTAGCCAAAGCTATAGGTACTTTCAACTCGCTACATAATTACCCAAAGTTACTTTTATGCTAGAGCTAATGCTCTATGTACTGTACTGGACACATTTGAGGTGGGGGGGTCGAGTCTTTCCCTGGCTTAGACTGACATTAATCTACACTATACAACGTATTCAGGATTTCCAACGCTGAGTAGCTTACAGAGGAATATTTGCATGCACTTCACTATTGAGTGCTATCTTCAAAAATCTAGGGAGATTTACAGGCTATGGGAACATTTTACGAGAAACAAATTCATATTTCTATCAGTGCACTGCTTAGAGACAACAGTATTAAACTCAAAGCTGTTAAAAGGAAATACGCAGTGAAATGCCATTGCCAATCATTAGAACGCGTTTTGAAACATATTTTATATGTAACAGGATATAGAACTCCACCAACATTACAATGGTAAATATAGCTTGTGTGGAGATGCTAGGTGGATTTTTGCATGACATAAATGTGAAATGACAAAAAACTTGGGAAGACCTCAATCTATCAGCGGATTAATCGTGGCAGGTAAATTGGTAAAAAAACAAGACAAATGAAAACGAGTAATAATAATTGCATTCCTAGAGCGCTTTTCACCCGAGGGTCACAAAGCGCTGCACAGAGCTGCAGAAAGAACAGCACGTCGACAACAGCCTTATAAATCAGAGTAACATTCTTTCAGCAGTTGTCATTTTAGATAAAGTTTGGACAAAACAATTTGCATTAATACTGCAATGTTGGACGAGAATTACCATGGGGCTCCGACACGTCGAAAGAGCGAGAGGGGTTGCGGAGCTTGGCATCACGCGGGGCGCGTGGGCGCTCACTCATGTCACTGTGCATGGGCTCCTCATCCGGAATGGAGGTCAGGTCCTGCATACTGAAGCTCCTCAGCCTCTGGCTTAAGGCTCCCTGACCCTGCAGTACACGAGATAATGTGTGCTGTGTCAACAAATGCTACATTTGCTTCAACAACATATGATGGTGCTAGTAAAAACTGTGGATAATATAGTGACAATGACTGATGTTACTTTTTGAGCCCTCTGTAATCAAAACGTACTTTTCTCCATTGTCTTTGCCATTGAGCGCTTTCCAAACAATTAAACAATTTGTATTAATAGGTTTTTGCTTGGTCTTAAAGGCTATTGATATATTTATTTGGGTTTCATTTAGGTTTTTAAAAATTATGTGTGTCATGATAGCTTGTCATGTTTGACAAATTGACTTCAAAAACTATGCACATGTATAACCCTTGTGGATCAACTTCTGGAGGGACTTTGCAACGCCATGCCGGCTGTCAGTGCGATTTGAACATACGATGAATGATTTGGAGCACGAGATATTACGATTACGTCATCCTGAGTATACCCTGCCTTGCGCTCTGTCTGTTGGGATAGGCTCTCGCCCCCCCGTGACTGGTATTACAAGGATAGCTTTTGCTTTTACTGCCCTATGCTGACAACGTAGGATTGTAGTAGCCTACAACACCTATGTTATGCGTGGCAATCACCTAAGCAATATCCAGGCTCAAACTAGCTTAGGTTCCGAGATCTGATGTGACTGGCATATTTCGAGTGAATACTGATGCTCAATGTTCAATATGGTCTTTAAATTAAACTGCCACGAGGGGTCGCTGGTACAGCATGGTCAGTCGAGGATTGTCACTTGACAGTGATGTGGACTGCATGCAAATGAGCAAAGGACATACTGATGAAGTCATTTTATTTTCAAGATTATAATATGTATCGTAACTCTGCCGATCATTCTTCTCTGGGCGATTGTACAACTAATGGACATGCTATTACTTTTAACACTCAAGCCTTTTCTGTATAGTGTTATACGAAACCATATGCATTATTTGGAGACTCATGCACAGATGCATTTCAGTCTGTGCTTCATATGAGACATGTATTATGGATAATACAACACAGCTAGAAATATTGCAGGCCCCCAGACTCCCGTAGTCTTGTATCAACGTTAATTTGGTAAATTGGCAAATGCCTGGAAATTTGTTCAAGGAGAAAAACAAAAAAAAATGGGCCAATTATGCAGATCCAATGCATCTGCACTGGAGCACTGGCAATCATAATACGGTAATGATGATAGACTCGTAAATTGTGTTCTGTAACGCAAGCTGCCGCTTGACCTCTAGGGGAGAGTTACATTACCTTGGCGGCTGCAGTCACAGCCGCGTTTGCTGCCAGGTTGAGACCACGTCTCCCGAAATGCACCATGGTCTCATAACTCTTTTCCTTTGCCTGAACGATGTACTCGTCAATCTCCTGCAAACACAAGCACCCGGATGAGACGATGCTTGCCGACCAAATTTCGCAGCGATGCGTAGCTTAGCATCAAGTGCCGTGTCGCCATTGTACAAAAGAACAAACCAGTCAATGCATCACATGTAGTATAATTAGACAACCCCTTTTCAAAGAAGATTTTCTATCAGGTCTCCAATATGTTTTGAGGCTACACTGCATTGCTTAGTGTGATGTCCGACATTTTGCACCACATGCTAGGAAGCACATTAGTGAGCTATACAGCACAACCGTGCAAAGACACTGTTTTTTGTATCTATTTCCATAATAATTCGTGCCCCCTTAGTGAACTGACTGCTGAAAAAAGGCTTTCCCCCAGCCATGCCAGCAATGGGGGTGAGTTGACCATTTTTGTCCATGTGATTCAGTGGGTCACTGAAAGATAGGCTAGGACCAATTAAGATGCGAGCCGTGGCCAGGAAGCAAACTCCGGGTGGCAAGGTTTATAGCACGGAATGCTCACCACTGGCAACACTACATATGTAAATAAAGGCTAATGAGAAAGTAAACATGCTCTATAATGATTGTATTCAAATTCTCAACATCAGTATATACTGCATGGGGGAGGAGGAAGCAATGGGTAGATGTGACCACAATATTGATTTATTTTCTGCATGCTGAAGAGATACACGCACATATCCTTTCTCGGGGGGTATGTATGCAAAATACATGAGCTGTTTCTGTCGGCTGATGAAAAGTTTGCATGGCTGATCTACGCACGGTTTGCCCACAGTACTCCTGATTGGAGAATGGTAATAGAATTTGCATATAAATCGGTCTTGGGGTATCCTGGGTTTCAAACGTCTTGAGTTCACTCATGGCACAGGGGAATTTAATCAGACATTATAAACACCGCAAATTACAACCAGTAGTCATAAAGCACCCTTACCCGAAGATGAGATACATTTTGCAAATTATAACTACATTAGCTCAACACATTTGTGATGAATGGCTGCAGAGTAATAAACAAAACTTAAACTGACGTTATTAAAAGTACCACAAGATACTCTTTTGTAAAGCTGGTGCGTTCCACATACTGATACACCATCTCACAAGATACAAAAATGAAAATTGCTTGTACTGCTTTAAAATTGCTAATACTACCAATAGTTCAAATGTGGTTTGCACACGGTGTTCAGTGCAATGGCCTTCAGAGCATATTAGGCACTTAATCTTCAGTGCCAAGCGTCAACCCATATAATGGGCAAGTACTAAATGCTTCAATATACTGAAGGTCACACACCAAACGCTAACAATAGTAATTAAAAGGTTACAACAATGCACTATGCAATTGCAAAACATAGCTAAAAAGGTCAGGCTCTAGATTGTCAAACCTAGAATTACATTAACAATTTTATTTTACATCACCTGCATCGATCACAGGATTATTTTCGTGGAGTTGTTGAGCTCTATTAAAAATGCCAACTATCCCAATACGAAATAAAAGACATTGGCATATTACCTGCTCTGTTATAGTGCAACATCCTTATGCCGTTATCGGCAAAACAATACACTGTTGCTTTGTACCCATGCATACACACATCCTTAGCAGGAATACAGAAAGCTTCCATCACAGTGTTGGATTTCATTCAGTGAGACACACCGTGCTACATAATTTAAATTAAATGTATGGTCCAGTGGCCACAAAAGCCATTTCTGGGTGCATGTAATAAGATCTGGATTTTCAGTCATGTTCACATCACACCAGACTCACACTACTGCCTTACAAACAGCCACACCTCGATTTGTAATCTAAGTCATGTATGGGTATGAATATGGTTGAAGCACCAACGTGCTTCAACCGTATTCAGACTACTTTATTCAGATGATATAAAATGTAATACCGTATAAACAAGGCATGTTGACGTAATGAGTTATTTACACAGTCTGGTGACCTATGAAGTAGCAACGAATTAACACAAATGTTTGGTAAAATAAAGACGTAGTACCAAAATCTTGTGGATTTTCACAATTACACAGTACTCTTCTTCTGTTTCCAGCCCTGAGACAGTAGTGGAAACTCCACATTCCTATGGTGGGGGAGAGTCTTTCCATAGCATAAGCACCACTGACTTCCTCCAAAAAGTGACAGCAATTTTTTTTACGCTGAGATGTTTAAAGGCGAGGTCAACCCTTGGGCAGGAAATTAACTCGGAAACCTTCTTGAGGACAAGCTGTGCGCACTCTACCGCTGTGCCACCCGACTGCGCTACACAAGTACAGCGGCATCCAACACGTTTCTCGGCTCATCATTTATTCTATGGTGCAGTAGCTGGCGGTTGCTGCAGTTTTTGCCTGTACATCTGGAAATAAACGCAAAATTAACCTACACAAAGGAAGCCTTTTACGTGCTGACCTCTTATTCGTCTCCCCCATTAACAAACATTTTTTTAACCCCAAGACGTCAGCTGCCAAGCCGAAAATATTTGTTATGGGGGGTTGGGGGGTGGATGAAAGTAATTTGCGAGGACATAGTCATCTGCTGCTTTGTTTCCACCGTTGAGATGAGAAATCCAAAATCGATTCCTTTTTACTTGTCACTGCATGCATCACATACTGTTCCCAGTATCTTCGGTTTCCACCTTGACAATTCGGTATGTATTGAAAACTGACAAGGACGCCACACTTTGATTCATTTGACAGTCTGAATTATACACCAAGCTCTCAATTGCACCAAGATGTTTGTGAACCCAATAACTGTGGTTGAAAAAAACCTGACCATTTCTTCTAACCTTGTAGCTTAGGTAAAATCATGTGCCTGTGGATGGTATTTCTTTCAGCATGTTCTGATTAGGAAGCATACACAATTGTCAAATTTTCGTTTTGCATTCACATTACTTGACAGTGAACATTCCAAATTCTTTGCATTATTCAAAACACAGGGAATATGTATTCGATAAACAGCAGCACAAGACCTCCAACAAGAAAGGAAACTGTATCGATGAGATGAAACGACTACTTAAACCAGTCTAAAAACACAATCTAATATTATTTTGATCATGCAGTATTCACTAGATCCTCCTGACCTGTTCTCGAGATGAAAGCATGGGATGTACAAATTTCCTGTAGAGAACGCTGGAGCCTTTGGTGTATGGAGAGAGAAGCCACACCACAAATGCTATCTTCAGTTCATAGTAAAATGGAATCCTGTGAAAGGAAAAGGAGCAAATCACAAACAGGTGAAATATAAATGTGCGGTCTGGAAATTGTTCACTCACACCATTGTTAGATGAGAGGCTTCTAAGAATCGAATCTCTAGAGAATCCTCTCGAGAGCATTTTGCCTGCTTTTCCATGCCGAGCAGACATTTCTGTATTGATTAGGCTACCCACACTTTACGTCTCCGCGTGTAACCTAATGATCAACTCTATTCTACCGAATAATACTGCTCGGTGAACAGAAGCTGGATGTGTGAAACTTGCCAATTGTTTTAACTCCCACATCGGGAGTTCAGACCAGTGACCTCTGCATTGCAAGTCCGTTGTGCCAACCATAACACGACAGCAACATTCTGTACGTTATGTAAAATGCAAGATCTTCAACGTATTATCGAACCTCAACATGTCTCATCTCATTATCTGAGATCGCTTAATCCTATATAGGGTCACGGTGAGCCGGAGCCTATCCCGGAAACACAGGGTGTAAGGCAGGAATACACCGGACGACGGGACGCCAGTCCATCGCCGGGCATTGCGGGACAATTTTAGTCTGCGAGCCAATCAACCTATCCAGGAGCATGCTTTTGAACTGTGGGAGGAAACCGGAGTACCCGGCGAAAACCCACGCGGACACGGGGAGAGCATGCAAACTCCACACAGAAAGGCACCCGAGCCGAGAGATTCGAACCCAGGACCTTCTTGCTGTGAGGCGTCAGTGCTAACCACTGGGCCACCGCGCCGCCCACCTCAACATGTTCTGAGAATAAGTGCACTTTTATTTAATGGAACTCAAACAGCATTTACATATTGCAATTACTGTTTATTACATGCACGTAGACATCTTTGCATTTCCTCCCCCAACTGAACACATTGTTGATAATAATAGCACTTCTAGAGCACCTTTCACACGAGGGTCACAAAGTGCTGCACACAGCTGGCGAGAGAACGGCAACATCATCAAGGACATAAGAACGGCAAAACAACAGTAGTTTGTTTTTTGTTACAAATCAAAGTAGGGAAGAGAACGGCATGTCAACAACAACATCAGAGAATGTAATGATGTAGGTTTTCACGGCTCGATGCATGATGATTGCTTCAAAAAGCTGCCTCCAACGTGTGAGGCGAAACGTCGCGAGGAGAGGAGACAGAGCCATCGACGCGGCCGTCCCGAGAGAGCAGCTTTTCGAAGCAATCAACATCAGAGAAGTTCAACTTAAAGTCAAATAATGGCTATTATTTAGAGGACATCAAATAAGCGATGAATAATTATTGTTCAACAAACGAAGGAAGGAATAAGTGTCCCAGCACGATAACAGTGAGCCTCATCAACAGTCCGAGCCAGAGGACTTGGAAGCCTTACGAAACAAGTGAGTCTTGAGACGAGATTTAAAAACTCAGCTGACTGAATCTCCAATGAAAGGGCGTTCCAGAGTCTGGGAGCAGCACACGAGAAGGCTGTCACCCATCGAATGGAGATGCGATCTGGGCATATGCAGCAAGCTCATATTGGAGGATCGACGTTGTCGTGTTGAGGAGGGTGCCTGAAGTAGGTCACAGATGTATGTCGGAGCAGCGCCAGTGAGAAACTTGTAGGTGAGCAGGAGGATGTTGAATGCGATCCCGTATTTAACCAGCAGCCAGTGGAGAAGCATCAGTACTGAGGATATGTGATCGTGGATGGGTGTGCGAGTGAGGACTCCAGCAGCCGCATTCTGTACACGTTGGAGACAATTGATCAGGTAGGCAAGAGTGCCAGGGAGCAGTGCATTGCAAAGTCGATTCGTGAGGACATGAAAACGTGCATTCGCTTCTAAGCATCATAGGGTAACAGATGTTGCGAAATCTGGCTATGTTTCTGAGATGGAAATAGGCTACCTACGTAACCTTGCTGATGTGTGTCTCGAAGGTGAGTGAGGAATCAAGGGTCACTCCAAGACTCTGAACTGCCTAAGCTACTTCAATGGTCTGGTCGTCAAGCACAAATTGGATGGGTTTAGCCTTGGGCAATTGGTGCGGGGTTCCAACAAGCAAAACTTTAGCTTTAGCTTTACGAATGTTGAACTGAGCCAGGCCTTTACAATATATACTGCTTTGCTAAGTAAAACAAGATTACTGGAGTGCTGAACAAATCATGTTTTGGTAATGGATTTTAATCGAGCAAATGCATGGAATTGTATCAATAATTGAAATGACTGCCTTGGCCATGCCTGATATGAACACTCAGGGAAACAACCCAGACTGTTAAATTTGGCTAATAATGTTTAATTAACGCTGTCAAATTTCCCTGAGTAATCGATGTACATGAGACTTACCATGACAACAGGATATCTGTGAAGGTCTCAAAAGTAGTAAAGAGCGCAAAAACAATCCAGTACATCATCCATCTCACCTGGGGGAGGGGGGGAAGAGACAAAACACATTTTGAGCGTGTCAAATCGTATAATCTCACAATTAAATACACAATTCAAAGCATTAATCACACCAATCAAAGCACTGAGCATTTGTAAAGATAAAAACTTTACTCTGACTGAAATGCATAAATCATTTTTGTTTCATAGTCACCTGCTCAACAGTTCTGTAATTAGCCAAGCTATTTAACAGAGAGAACGCGATAGTACGTTCTATCCTCCCCTCGAGATAACGTCTCACTATTCAAGAACACTATGTTCCAGCAACACTGCGTGCACTGTGAGGAACTGGAACAAGGCAAGCATTGCAAAGAGGCTGGGTGCGAGCGACCCCCACTCTCCCCATCCATCCCCTTTTATGCAATGGATGCTCTTTCAATTCAGCTGCCTGAATTGCTGCGGGCTCCGGCAGTGAACCACCACACAGAGATTCACATACACTTTATGGTGCCTACAGTTTTGCTGTAGACCAGGTCTACAACAAGACTGAAGGGGAGGGAAGAGAAGACTCATGTATGAAGGGACCTGGAAGGAAAACAGAACTTCAATACAAGGACAGTACTTTAACTTGTAAAGGTACGTACCTGGAGGTCCTTAATCCTTCCTTCCTGATCATGTGTAAATAATTTAAACTCCTTCTCCTCTGTATCCTGAACCATGAGCAGAATAGCATACTTTGATAGAAAAAAGCTATGCCAGAAATGCGGTTTGCTTTTCTGGAAAAAAAAAACAATGAAAATTTGAGTCATAATCTAAGTTCCAATCAACTCGTCTCTTAATAAGCAGCCCTCAGCTCTTTGCAGCGCTTTGTGACCCTCGGGTGATATGCGATCTATAAATGCAATTATTATTAACGTCTACAACACGCTATATAAAACTGCTAACGTGTACCTGGGCAAATGTGTTTACCAGTACAGACAAAAATGTCAATCCACTGCTGGATGAAAGTGCATGCCCACACTGTACGGGTCGTGGGGATTACTTGACCATACTTCACCAAGTTGGTCAATGCGGGTTTGTGAAAGTGAGCGACATAAACGTGGGAGCATCCAAGAGCAGTGCAATGGATTTTGACACACCGCCATCCTGCAGCAGCCTATAGCATCTGTTATGCACGGTTACCCAGCCAAGCATTATATATCCTGCACGGCTTCTGCGATCTGACAGGATTTGGCACAGCCTGGGAGATTTAGTCGTAGACAATTGGAGAGGAAGCAAAACATTATTTGTGAGTTATGATAAAGCCACATTTATAATTATCATATTTAAAAATATATACACGTTATAATTTACTTTTAAATCGCAAGTGGAAATAACTACATTTATAAATGCTAGGCCAGTGGTTTTCAAAATGAGCCGCAACCCATCACTCGGTCGCCGAACGCCAAGTCCTGGGTCGCCTTGCTGGTTGAAATTGACATGTACATGATTTACTGTAATGAAAGCTCTCGTCAAGAGACTTTGTTGGGTCGTGGACATGACCATGTGTTAAACTGGGTTGCAATAAAAAAAAGTTTTAACACCACTGGTCTAGGCCATGCTCCACCAAGAGCAGCTTTGCCTCCTCATCCTTCAAAAGAATGGTCCATCCCTGCCCAGATTTTCACACTCCCTTTGGCTTTCATGGCCTATTTACGGCTTTGAAAAATGTTAACTATATGTTTATTACAATAACATGCTGTGTATAACTACTGATTCCATATACTCCTGCTAATGCACACTATATGCATGGAGCAGAGTGTATATATTTGCAAACGCATCCCCATGCAACACCACATACAGTCGTACAGTATGTGGCTCCGCCAAGAGACTTGGTGGTAAGTCCACCCAATCTCCCCCAAGCAACGGAGGGTCAACCCAGGGTCAACAGTGGCAAACTCAATATCCTGAAGGCCCATCACCGTCAGGCACCATGTGGGCTGGGCCACAAAGGGACAGCTTCGACAAATGGGTGCAAAGTACAATCCGGTATCGAGCAAAGGATAGGTTTAACAAACTAATACCTTATATAGCCAGTTCTAACGTAAGACAAAATTGTGATGGTTAGAGTCAAATACAGGCATCTGCAATATGTATGAGAGCAGTGGCGCAGTGCTGAACGTGATGAACCCGCGCCATCTGAGTTCGATGCTCAACCATGGTTTATAAAAAGTGATATCCGGACGAGTCCAACTTCACCGGCATTGACCACCATGAAGAATTGTGGTCAAACGATCCCCAATAACAATGAGTGGAGGACCCCTTCCATCCAGAAGATGACTGAAAAATGCATGCGAATTATTGTTAATGTGCACAAAAATGCTGTTTTTAACGTTAGCAGGTTAAGCATCCCATTGTAAAATCTAATGTGTACTTCACAGTCACCATATGAGCGACTCTTCATTTGAACCAAGAAAGCAGACACAATCGTCTGATAGAAAGTCGCCACTTTCAAATACAGTGCACCTACTGTGTGGAATTACAGTAAAAGGAAAATAATCATTCCGTCTCCACACTGCACCTGCAGACCACAAAATAAACGTTTTTTGCATGTGAAACTGAATCTGCACCAATTACTCGGAGTTTAACTTTGGTGCGCGTGCGGAAGCTGTTAATCAACGGAACGTTCGAATATGAAGGGCGGAAAGTAAAACCAGGCCGACTCTTGGAGGTGTAGAGCTATCACAACCGCTACTCAGCAGATTGTTTGCCATTGCCTTATCGAACCTGGGACTGTGGCAATTGTGAACCTTCTCTGCTTTTACTCGGAATGACAAGTTGGAAGTCAAACTGGACTCACTAATTTTTAGTATGCCAAATAAAGGTAAACCGGTAAAATTCTAAAGTTAATCAAATATGCAGCCATAACCATTGGATTTAAATTCATACAATTAATCTTGTAAACGATGCAATTCACCACTGGGGCGGCACGGTGGCGCAATGGGTAATGCTGTCACCTCACAGCAAGAAGGTTCCGGATTCGGTTCCTGGCTGGGGTGTCTGTGTGGCGTTTGCGTGTTTTTCCCGTGACCGCGTGGGTTTTTGTCAGGTACTCAGGTTTCCTCCCACAGTCGAAAGTCACGCTGCTGCCGAGATTAATTGGCCTGCTGAGTAAATTGCCCGAAAAACGGTGCCCTGCGAAGTACTTGCGTCCTGTCTTGGTTATTCCCTTGCCTTGCACCCTCTGTCAGCCGGGATAGGCTCCGGTCCCCCGTGACTCTGTACAGAATTCGGCAACTATTGATAGTGAATTAATTAATTCACCACTTGTAAACTACAAGTCAACTTCACATAAGATAGAATCCTGAGACATTGTTTCTTGTTTTCGCAGCTGAGAAAAACAAAACTAAATGCTGCTAGTTGAGCTCTAAATTAAAAAATGACAGCTACACTGGAATTAAGATCGGCAGTGCTTTGTCAAGCTGTTGCTGCATCAAGGCTTACCCAGGATGTCAGTCACGGATGTTGTTCGGCCATATTTCAGCAGAGCAGTCAATGTGTTTTCTTGAAGAGACCACCCAGAATGGATTTGGATATAGCTCATCACTTAAATTCACAGTTGCCAGCAATCGAACTCGAGTCCCTGGGGTCACAGTGCCATGGTGCGTTAATCACCGTGCCACCGCTCCCTCCGCATATACTGTACGATCAGCATCAACTACGATCAATCCACTGCTTGATAAAGGTGTATATGTATTATAGAGTACGTGGGTGCGCATATAGTTATCCATTTTTGACGCAGGTAATTGACACAAAGCATTGGTTGGAAACATATGTCTGAGCACGAGCACTTCCAACGCTATTGGAAATCTTTGTATTGACAAACGTAAAGCCAAACACATTCATTTCACCAGGTTACTTCACATTCACCAATCGTGCACACACCCACGGCCCTGCCAGCACATTATTCCCCCCGCAGAGCACAGGCTCCAGGAAATAAATAAATAAAAAACCACTTGAAAGGGAGTAGTGAGATTAAAGGCTAAATAAAACTTGCACGAAGAGTACAGAGAATTGGCTTCAAGTGTACGCGGACTGCGGACACGGATTCATGATGTCGTGACCTCACGTCCTTACCGCAACTTTGGGACGAACAGCAATTCCAGCTGTGCAATTAGGGCACTAAAAAATATAATAATACAGGCGCACCATCTGTCCCGTCACACACAATCCAGAGGTGGGTTTGAGTGGCCCTGTAAACAGCCACGTGTGTATAAATGATATCGCGAAAACTAAACTAAATTGAAACAGAATACTTCACCACATGAACACGATAATTATATCCTGTTTGTATTTCAACGTAAAGTAAGCTGGGTACACGTTAAGGGTATCACATTTGTATTTACCATTCAAGATATGACACGCTAACTACTGAGACAAGCAGCGCATTGTATGAAATAGCACACTAATTTTCTGTGGCCCATAAGTGGCACCACGCCAGCTTGAACAGCAGGGTGTATCTTAATGAGAGGGTCTCCATTAATATACAAATTGTACGGCTGCTATTATTTAATTATGGGGCAGAATTTTGCGTGGATAAAGTGAACATTTTCTACGTAAGGATCGGTTTTAGTTGGATGTAATGTTATATAATTGTGGGTGCACTTGTATTTCCATCACACAACCTCTTAGTTGTTTATACAGTTTTGTCAAATGAAACGTTCCGAAATCCCTCTTGCGGGAACAAGTACGATCCAACGTGTGTGCATTGAATAATCTCGCCGTGGAGAGTGCACTGTGCCCTATGAACCCGATAACCGGAGCGCGATTCCGGGCGGTGGCAAAAAAAACAAACCGTGGTCAAGAAAGATGTGTACGGTTTATACTTTTCCCAACCCAGCTTCATCAATTCACACTGACCTATGCGGTGAGGCAGGGTTGAACATTCACTCATTGACATTAGGATGACTAAGCCTCCAGCGGCAGATTGACTGAGGGCCGATGCTCTACTTACTATGAAATCATTATTAACTAAGTGTGCAGTATGGTATAAATATATTACAAATGACGCAGTATCCACTGGAAGGGCTCCAGAAAGCTTCCTATAGTGAAAAATCATCCATGAGCAGTTGTCCGAGGCAAGTATTTGCATGGATGCAATTCTACCTTTGTTTAAAAATTACAGTGCGATATGTAACAGTGGAGATTAAACAGCAGGCCATGCATATTAACAAACCTGCATGTGGACTGAGCTGTTTCTTTTTTTCTTGGAAAGCAACGGCTATAAATGTAACAAAGATATTTGCATATTTTGTAATTATGAGAACGAACAAGCATTACCCAATCATTTTTTTTCATTTTGTCACATCAAAAAAAAACCTTTTGATTAAATGCGCTACTATAATGGGCAACGGCGTGAAACGCTCAAACTCACCGACTCAATTTTCGAGTTGCCATTCACGATGCCTCGATAAAGTAATTTTCAGTTCATAAAGCATTCTGTTTCCATAGATTTTAACTATTCTAAGAAAAAATGCATTACCTAGGTGATAAACGTGCAAAGTTAACCTTGAGCAAACCTCGTTCAATGGGCAGGCAGTTGTCCCCATTGAGGAAATGTCTTTCCGATATGAAGTGGTGAAACAAAAGTGAATCCAATTGTTTTCATCGCTATGGATGTTCTGATTGAGCATTTGTAGGCTTTATTTATAAGCACATGCATAAGCAATATGGATTCCTCCTCCACACATTCTACAGATGCAGGCTTTGTGTAGCCCGTTGTATCCGATTATGTAAACAACCGCTGCATGTGACGGGTGGCCGTATGGGCCCAGACAGCTCCATTAATTTTAATAACTCTCTCCACGCATCTCCATGCTTCTGGCGTGGGATTTCTGTAATGGCAAAAACCATTAAGCCGTGGCAAAAATATAACAGCGTGGCCAGCTCAGGTTCATTACAGGTTATTTGTTTTGTCCTCAAGAGAGGGTGTTCATGAATACGGTATAGGATTATGCATACATATCACAGATGTGGATTGATAGATGTTTATTATTACAAGCAGAAGTACCCAGTGAACTTTCAAGCTCTGGATGCGGGTTTCCTACGACACGATAAACGTCCGAACTCCCCAACGCACAGCAAATACAACCAAAGGGCAAATTTACCTATTGATGATTGCTTCGAAAAGCTGCTCTCTCGGAACAGCCGTGTCGATCGTTCCCTCTCTCCACCTCGCGACGTTTCGCCTCACACGTTAGAGGCATCTTAACACTGCGCCTCAAGATGCCTCTAACGTGTGAGGTGAAACGTCGTGAAGTGGAGAGAGGGAGCGATCGACGCGGCTGTCCCGAGAGAGCAGTTTTTCGAAGCAATCATCATGCATCGAGCTGTGAAAACCTACATCATTAAATTTATTTATTCGCAGCAACGTGTGTATAAATGACACTAATCATGGAGGATACCTCCATGTGCCAATATTATTTATTATTATTTAGCAGATGCCCTGCTCCATTTACAGCCAATGTGTTTTTAAAAATCCACTGCTTGTCGAAGGTCTCCCGAAGTCTCAGGTGCCATGAGGGACAAGTGACCATACTTCGCCACGCTGGTCTGTGTGGGTTGGAGAGTGCAGAGAAACAATGGATTTTGCTGCACTGCCCTTTACTGCTGTTAAAAACAAGTTTTAAAGCTCAACCATTTCATTAATGACATAAAGCACAAGTAGCGCACAGCCTTTGACGCAGCGAAAAAAATATATTCCACTTTATGATATCCATCCGTGTCCCTGGCCAACTGACTGGATCACAATCATTTGTTTTTGATGTTTGTCACAACTATTATTGGTCTAAAAAATAATGAGAGTAAAATAAATATAAGCTAATACTGCTTTTATAGCTGAATGTCAGCGTGGTATGAACATAACTAACGTGCTAGTGGATATTGATTCATGGTCATGCAAAAGAAGCAGACACAACTGTCAGATTGCTAAAAATAACCGCAGACGCTTGTGCTAATATCAAAACCAGCAGATAGGCACCAAGGACATGTAATTACATAGTGTCCTAAAGCCAATGTCTCCACACACTGGCTAACCAGTGAAAAACCACTGCTTACGGGCGGAGAATGAATGGGTCCCTCTGGAGTGATTAAATGGGACCCCAATCAAAGTTTAATGTTCCCGTTCCTCAATTTGGTTTGGCTGGTGATGCGAGGGAAGTTGTGGTTATCTAAAACGATTTTCAAAGACTAATACCGTATTCTCTAGATTACTAGATATGTAGGCTTCTTTTACTGAAAAACAACGTTTGGGGTTCGTCTTATAATCTGGTTGCTGTGTGTAGGAGAAGCCAGATGGGTATATATAACTTTGCTATATTTATCCCAGCTTCAAGCTTGGGGTGCGACAAAACCCCCAAAAACACGTTATTGTCGCTGGTTTTCTGTTCTTACGTCATCGTTGTCGACATGCCATTCTCTTCGCAGCTCTGTGTAGCGCTTTGTGACCTTCGAGTGAAAAGTGGTCTATAAATGCAATTATTATGTTCTAAAACGTCTTATAATCTGGTAGTGAATGTTACAGTATTGGTCATTTGGCACAGAAATTTAGACAAATAAATGTATTGCGTATTTTCCGCCATCATATAAACCCAACGCATACATCAAAACGTACACAAAGGAGGGCAGATATTTTAATTATTTCAGCAGGAACACAGTGCCAATGTTCACAGAGTGCTCCTCTCTCTGCCAGCAGATGGCATGGCATTAAAGAACAAGATGATGAATAGCACACAGAGACTTAACCCTACTGATTTCCTCTGGCTGCAACTAGCACCCTAATCAAGAACACTCAAAACAAGTACTTGATGCAGATGATGCAAATGTTTCAGTGAGTGACTCAACAGTAATTGAAAGCCCCTCGTCAACATACTACCACAGGTAGGCTTTCCTACACCTTATCGGCCATGGGAGATGTTTGATCGTTCTTTACCAATGCACATATCTGGCCTCGGTGGCCATAGGCCGCCATAAATGCCAGTTGATTTAATTTACCTAAACTCCAGCTGTGTTAATTGAAATATCAGCTTGGCTGCCAGGTGACGAACATTTAGATAGTATATAGAACAGGTGAGAATGCCCTGCCCTCTACTGTGTGAACTAAAGGTCACTTACCGAATTTCACAAGAGTCACAGCAATCTGCAAGAGTTCCAAATTAATACTTGCATCTCATGACTCTGATGTTGTTGTTGACGTGCCATTTTGTCCACAGCTCTGTGTAGCGCTTTGTGACCCTCGGGTGAAAAGCGCCAAATAAATGCAATTATTATGATTATTACCTGGCTGGATGGTGTGGGTTGGTGAAAGTGTGTGGCCCAGGAACAATTCGGATATCACTTGCTACTGATCTTAGACACAGCCCAAATTCAAACTGAGACTGCCGGGCTCCAGTGCAGTGAAACACCCACTGTGCGACCACTCCACTATAACATAATAATTGTTGTTTATAATTTAGCAGACGCTCTTATCCAAGGCTACTTATATCATCACACACACGTGCATTTCTAATGAATAGGAACTAAATAAATATTACCAGTTTCTAAACACTGGAAAGTGTCAGTGTTCTCAGAACTGTAAATAATGATTGTATAGATGTGTCATACAGTATAATTAAAATATGGAACTCAAAAGCAGGTTTTTGAAATAAAAGGGTAGCGTTCAAAGACTACTAAAATTCACCACAAGGATAATATTTCATATCTCTTTTAACAACAATTCGAATTAGTGCTGTAGAAAAATGAACCCGTTACAAACCTTTCAAAGAGTAATCACACCCAGCTACCAACCCCCTATGAACCTGAGCAGTACCCCATAATGCACCACTGTCTGAAGATAGATTTGGCAGCGCTACAGTTGGTTACCTTGTATTGCTCACAGGTGAGGGACAATGCAAATATTATTATTCAGGGTCACCATTTAATCAATCACAGAAAGGAATGCTCGCCACGGCTATCCCAAACGGGCACCTCTTAAGGACAATTCTCAATCAATTTGTATGGTTTTTTTTACCTTTTTTGCGCAGGCTCCTTTAATTAGTGTCTCATTTTCTGTCTCGTTTGTTTTATCGACCTATGCATGAACTTGCATCACATTAACCCACATTATAAATAATGGCCTGTTACAGGGTTTCCCAACATTTTCTACATCCAGGCCCATTTGGCTCACTTGGCTCACTTGGGACTGGTATCCAAGGATCACCAGGTGGCGCTCACGGTTCACAGATGAGTCGCGACCCACCCGTTGAGAATGGCGGAGCGACACACACACAATTCGATCTATCATACATTTGTCTCCATCTCTCCTTGTGTACCCACGAAAGCGTCGCTGAGTCTCGTGACTTCTTCAGAAAAATCCTGCCAAGTTTAGATATAATAGCGGTTGGGGCAATGATTGCTACGTAAATCCCAAATGAGTAATTTCCGGGTAATTTTTGAATTAGGCAAATTTGTCGATTAAAGGATAACCCAAAATCAATCGCGTTCCCATGACAGATAACTGACAGGATAATTACAACTAATAATTTACATGCACTGTTGCATGAAAAACAAGGCATTTAAACCAAATTACGATTAAGACTAATTTTAACATGAATCATTTAATGCTGTTGACAATCAAAGCAGACATACAGTATTCCATTAGGGGAAAAAATAATTTTTCGTAAATAAAATCAGCTGCTAAAACCAAATATATTTGGGTTTATCTCAACGCATGACAAGTTTCAAATCTACAGTGTATAACATTTAATTATTAAAATGATGCATGCTGGACTTGCTCAGACCAGTCACTATATATGGTAAAGAAAACAATCACTTTTTCCCCCTTTTAGATTGACATACTTTTCTGAGAATGTCCCAAATTTCATTACTCTCACGACTATTTTTTTGTTCCCAGCCCTGGGAATTTGTTTACAAACGCGTCGGCCTTGAATTCCACACTATATATAGAGATGTCCGTGACCTACATTTTGAGCACATTAACCATGGCCAAGGCTGGAGCAGAGACTTCCACAACATTTTGAATGGGGTTTATTTACTTTATCACAGGCAAAAGCGTTCCATCACCAGGGAACTTGCCAACTACAACAGTCGTGGCGGTAGGTGGTCATGGCGTTTTGAAGCCATTCCTAAAGGCAACTTCAAAACGCAAGCAGATTAACTGCTTGCGACATTGCACATCAGTTTTTCTCAATATGCCTCGCCACGAATGGATTGACGGCTAAACAATACACAAAATACAATGCACACTTAATGCGTATTTAACCATTTACTGCAGGTAGTTGTTTTAGCTTGACCACAGTTTATGGAGGAATAGTAGCAGGTTATAGAATGTGGAGTTAAATTAACAAATAAAAAATTCAAAAAGGCGTTAGAAAAATCCTATATGTTCGTGTAACCTCATCTCATCTCATTGTTAGAAACCGCTTAGTCCTATACAGGGTCGCGGTGAGCCACAGCCTATCCCGGCAGACACAGGGCGCAAGGCAGGGATATTCCTACGATGGGACGCCAGTCCATCCAAGCCAATTAGCCAATGCAGCAGCATGTTTTTTGGACTGTGGGAGGAAACCGGAGTGCCCGGCGATAACCTACGCGGACACGGGGAGAACATGCAAATTCCACACAGAAATGTACCCGAGCCGAGATTCGAACCTGGGACATTCTTGCTGTGAGGCGACAGCGCTACCTGCTGGGCCACCGTGCCGCCCAGGTTCGTGTAACTATAGGTTGAATTTGTTAAGAAAACTGTGAAGTGCTTATGCCAAGCTAAGGATAAAATATGTGCAAACATTTCATCATTTAAGTCTGTTTCACCATAACTCTTTAAAGGCTGCCCAGTATGAAATTTTTGAGCACGCTCGACTATAAGGCAATCATACTTAAAAATGTCCAAGCAGTCACTTTTTCAAAAACGCAGAGGAAGAAGTTACAAGAATAGCTTTGACAGATTTTTATATTATAAAATAAAACTCCCTTTTGCTAAACAGTGGCGCCAGGGCTGAGTAAAGCTGGGAGGATCCGTGAGGGTTTGCCGATTTTTCCCCAAAGCCCTCCCGATTTCCTTTTAATTTTCATTTTCTGCACAAAAAACGCTTTCCGGTACACTTAAGGTCAGCAAGTAAATTCGACGCGTGTAGACCGTCTGGCTGAACGTACAACACGTGGCTCCGCTTGCAGTCACAAGTTATCTGCCTGAAAAATCTCTTTCTTCCAAGTTCCCACAATAACATTACCACTGACATAATAATATTTTAACACAGTATTGGCAAATCTTTAACCCATGTCTATGCCACATATTGAATATAGTTTATGGCAGAACGATTCATGAACGTAATCGAGACTTAAAACTCGTGATATACATTTGAAATTTCGTGTGAAAGAACTGATGTTTATTCAAATATGCCATACACAGATCACCCACCTCATCCCTGCACTGGCTGTAGGCGCGACAGTTAACCACAGCGTTACAAAAAAATTGATCCGTGAATCAAATCGTGACCCTGAAGAACAACAAATAATACAATAGTGGAGGTGGATAGGGGTTGAGGAGTGACTCATTCCACATTTAAACGCCATACGCATTGCGACAAAACTTACAACCAAGGACACATTTCTGTAGAACACCTTTGTGTTAAAATAAATATTCCTACCACAAATGAGGTCTTACACAAAACAGTGCAGCATTTCCACCATCCACCCACACATTCACTACAATGTGGGAAACACTACAAAGCATAGACATCCTGCAAGAAAGACCATAGGTTTGACTCCGGGTCAATCTTCTGCCAAATCAATGTCATTTGCGCTGCCACATTTAAGGGCCAGTATTTCCTGCAAGAAAACAAACAGGAGAGTGGTTTGACTCCCTGCTGTCACTCTGCTAGCCCTTCATTATAGAAAAAAAAACTTTAATGGGAGGCTGCGAGCATTCAACTGAACTGTGCATCCTATATTTGAAGTCCTCTAGCTATGACTATTGATGCGGCTCAATCGTGTCGTGCTGGCGTGATGGCTTGCTGCTGACCTGCGCTTGCTCAGGAACACTTGTTCCTTCCTTCGTTTAACAATTATTTTAGTCACTTATTTTATGTCCTCCAAATCATAGCCATTACTTGACTTTCAACTGAACTGCTCTGCTGTTGTTGTTGCTATACCATTTTCGCCACAGCTCAGATTTGTAACAACAAACAAACAAAAACACACTGTTGATTTGCCATTCACATGTCGTTGTTGTTGCGGACATGCTGTTCTCTCCACAGCTCTGTGCAACGCTTTGTGACCCTCGCGTGAAGCGCTCCGGAAGTGCAATTATTATTACTTATACACGTGTAAAAACACATCGTCCTGGCCAATTTGCAGGGGTTTTGTTAATAGAAAGCAGTCAAGCAAAGGAAGCCGAGGAACTTCCTCTATTAAGCACAATTCTAATGGCACAGAAATGAGAGCCAAGCCCACCCGAAAGCCCATAAACAACAGTACCCTCTGATCTAGGCTCTTTAAAAAATATATGCAGAGGCCTGCATGCAGCTGGTGGGATCAGCTTCTATCCCCAGGCATCCTCTTTCATGTTCATGGTGTTTGCCAGCAAGTCTCTGTGCCGATGCTCAGTAGCACCTCTTCTTCAGCGACCCCACTAAATTTAGCAACCGTTGCGGTCCTACTACGAAGCTAAGCTTGATATTATGTGTCCGTAAACAATAGTTACCAATATGAATGACTTGATACGACGATGAGCCACACTAAACACTTTAAACATAAGCACAACCACCCAGGGTAAACGTCAAATACTTAAAACTGAAATCTCAGATTGAATTCACGACTTTAACAGGCCACATGCCACCACCGAGGAAAATGACCACGAATTCAATTTTATTTAGTATTTCATTATATTTTTTCACATTGTTGCACACAAGCAACGCTCGCAAGATACTGCAGTACAACTTGTGACCGTGGCTGCTGAACAAAGACACTGACAATGGCTCCATACAGTAACCGGCCTGTCGAGCTGTTTAAGACAAACGAGTGGGTTCGTGCCAGCTTGCTGTCCAGTACAAAAACACGTGGCTTGCGCTTGCCCAATAATCTATGTGGCTGCATGCAGTCAGATTCAACAGTGACCCTCTGCAAGCCACACACACAGCAAATTGATATGAAATACTTAACGACAGCTAAACAATAGCCGGGAAAGTGCCAGAGCAACATATCTGTTCGGTACATTTATTACTACGTACAGTAATACTAGATTGGCCTGTTTTGTTTTTACAATTACGTATTGTTACCTAAAATAACCGCATCTTCGAGTAATGCTGCATTACCATAAAATATACAGCAGGTAAAACAAATCAATAGTTTAACAATTTTCCACTGGCATGTACCAATGGTCCATAATATTCACAATAGACATTAACAGATTATGTCTAAACAAGGCACACACGATGATTGAAAACACACAAAAATGACAACTCCTCACTACGAGCAGCACACCGCTGTCTAACAGTAATTCTCATCTCATTGTCAGAAACCGCTTCGTCCTGTACAGGGTCGCGGTGAGCCACAGCCTATCACTGCAGACACAGGGCGCAAGGCAGGAATATACCCACGATGGGACGTCAGTCTATCACCGGGCACTGCGGGCAATTTAGTCTGCAAGCTGTTTAACCTATCCAGGAGCATGCTTTTGGACTGTGGGTGGAAACCGGAGTGCCCGTCGAAAATCCACGCGGACACGGGGAGAGAACATGGAAACTCCACACAGAAAGGCACCCGAGCCAAGATTCGAACCTGGGCGCTTCTTGCTGTGAGGCGACAGCGCTACCCACTGAGTCACTGTGCCACCGTAAAACAAATGAATAGTTAAACATTCCGGCGATGGACTGGCGTCCCGTCGTCGGGTGTATTCCTGCCTTACGCCCTGTGTTTCCGGGATAGACTCCGGCTCACCGTGACCCTATATAGGATTAAGCGGTTTCAGATAATGAGATGAGATGAGTTTAAAATTCCCACGAGCATGTCCCAATGGTTCATAATATTCACAGTAGACATTAACAGGTCATGTCTAGACAAGGCACACAAGATAGCTAAAAACAATTTCTCACTACGAGCAGCACACCGCTGTCTACGAGTAATTAGAACCTGTAATTAACCACCGCTGTCTAAGAGTAATTAGAACCTGGAATTGACCGATTCTACAATTCAAGCAAAAAAATGTACGCCTGTGTATTCCTTACGTCAGAAGCCGTTGGAAGGAAAATTACTCGCGTGCATTAGGACAATAAGTCCTGTACTGAGAAGGACATAAATCAGACCATTCAGAACCGAGAGGCGAGGTTCCTATTCCGGTGACGACCTTTTCGACCCTGTCGGGCTCATTAACATGCAAAGCAGGGCTCCTGGCTGCGGGGCCCCACTAAGCCCTCTGAAACCGTCACCTGGCAACGGCGCGAGATGATTTAGAGCAGCTTTTTCCTCTCACCGTGACCGTGGCATTTGATCGTTGCCTCAAGGATTTCTGCGAAATAATGGAGGCGTAGGGATCTTGGGAAGGGACTGAACGGGATACTGTACTGTAATTGCATACGGTGAAGCCACCACCGTTTCCGCAGTTCTCTTCGGTTCCCCAAAAAGGTATCTACTATTAAAGTTCCTGATTTGGAATGGTGACATTAAGCGTCAGGCAATTCCAAATCTTGACACCATGCTGACGGTGTTATTTCACACGCTTTACAAATGCACATGCTTGATTCAAACGAGGCTTGCTTGCTTCTGATAAGGATGCAAATTGTGCTGCTCAACAAAGCTGGGAAAACCCCAATTAGATTTGTGTTGATCATCAACGCCCGGTAAATACTGTAATTAGCCAATCAGCCAGAGGGTACCTAGATTTATAAACCACACATTGCTACCCGTTTGTTATTTCTTCACTTTATAGGTCCTACAATTATTTTAAAGCCTAGGATGAACTATTCAGCTGAGTTGGTTTTAATAATTTTCCATCAAAGCTGCCTTGTTTATTTGCAATCATAATATTAACACCACCAAGTTCATGTTCATTTATAAACAGTAGGTTATGCAGCATGTGCAGCAACATGCGACCAATGCAGGCGTGTTAGCTCACAGATGCTGCTCACACTAGGCTACACTGAAAACACAGATAATTATCATTCATTTCAAATTTACGGCTATCAAACACGTTTATGGTTTGCGAGTAATGTGCACTGTGCACCTTTTATAGTACTATGCGAAATGAACTGACTGCATCCTCAAAAAAGCGTGGCAGGAACGAGAATCATACTGATTAGCAGATTTACGCAGATCAAATCACGTTACTCATGTTAAGAAAATCAAATTGGCTTGGACCAAAATAACCATGAAGTGGCAGCCAGGGAAGGCGATGCGTCCCAGAGAATGTATACTAATGCGCCAACTTGTCAGTAGGTGCAGGTTGGATCATTACTGCATCGCTGAGATTGCTTCAGGACGCCTTCATCCAACAGTAGACGACCGTGGTCGATTAAAACGGTTACAAAATGCGACCGCTCGACACATTTTCTGCCCAGAGATAAAATTAAACCTCTCTGCGTACGCTAATTCTGCCCGCTGTGTGTGCAGAAAGCCGTTGAGAAAGATTCCCGCAGGCAGAATGTGAAACGGGGAAAAAGGAGACGAGACGCAATTAACGAGGCTAATGCGACGCCGCTTAGTAATATCGGACAAACCGACGCGCACAAGGGCGGCAAAGAGTGTAAGAATCCCGTGGGTGAACACGTTTAACATTTTAATTAATATGAACTGCACGCGCACTCTTCGACCAGTGAATGAACGCATTACCACACTGATGTCACCAGGATCTCATCACCAAAACCCATGTGGACACCATCGCGTGCTGATGTTCGTCCCATTTTATGTGTCATTATTGTGCCTTTTTTTATTACGTTACAATTCGGAGAACACTTTTTTTTTACATCTGATCCGTCGTCACTTGCCTTTTATATATATATTGTTGATTGCGTTGGTCACGCCTGACAAACACGCTATTTCGGCAGGTATAGCGCGATTGATTTACAAACCTACTCCAATTCTTAATAAAATCACATCGAGAGATGGAACACGGACAGAAGGAACAGTATGTCAATGCCTCGTCCTGCCGTTTTCAACCGATGGATCGTGTGACTCAACAGTGGGTCACGAGCGCCAACTAGTGGTCAGTTGAAACCAGACCCAAGTGGGCCCAGTGGACATCGAGGTGGAAAAGGTTGGAAACCCCTGAGGTCGTC
>JAZEWT010000017.1:15835192-15848373 GCA_036362905.1 Mordacia mordax
CGTTACAACTAGCTTAGTATACAAATGGTAGGTGAATACCAGGAATAAAAATGTCATGCCAGTATTACAATATTTCCTGCAGAGCCACATATTCTTGTGATTTCCCACAAAAATGCTTATTCAACTAAAAAAGGCAATGCAGCATTTTTCCAATATCAGACCATTGGTTTAACCGTCATGATGACCACAGACGATTACCCTATGGCATAGACGCGATCATGAACATTAAACAATTATTTGACACCGCAACAGCACACAGCATTGTGAACATCACGAACTTATTGTAAAGTAACCACGTTTGCCATTTACCCGCGCAGCGTGAACGCACTCTCTGAGGACTGCACGCAAATTCGTGAAGAGTTCTCTATCCTATTGTTTTATCTGGACACCGGGCACTTTATAGAGTGTGGCTGAGCTTCATCGACCGGCTGACCAGGCAAACGGACGGGAACAGCCTGCAGAGCCATATGGTCATCTCAGTTACAGCTGCTGGAATCAGATTACCGTGTATGCATGGGGGGGGGGTTGAATGGTAAGGGAACGGTTCTATAGAGCAAGAAAACATTGTGGGAGCACGGCCAAACTGGTTTAGTATAAGAATTGGAGCCCTGGCTATAGTCTCCAGAGGCTGAGTGCTTGTCATACGCACGTGTTTGTCTCAACATACCTTCACACACTTCCATTACAGAATGATACGCTGCTCTTTCACCTTGGGGCTATTGACGTGAGACGTATGCACACTTAGCGGCGGAATGTAGGAAGAAAAGGTGGTACATCCTTTACCTTACGTTTATTAATACGATTAAAAAAAGCAACGTATGAAAATCACGACGCAAGGCGATGATTTTAATGTCTCCGCAACAAGACGTGCATTGATACTGGCACACACTATAAATATGCAATGCTAACTGTGCGAGACAAAGGTGCTTACGAGTAGTTGACGAGAACGACTGTTACGAGGCTGAATAAAGACAAGGTGGTGTTAATTACTGTTGCGAAATGATAAACCCGTTTAATAACTTAAAACACCGGCGCTTGTTGTGTAACCAACGCTGAAACTGAATCAATAACTCTAGGAACGCTGCCAGGTTTCAGTTGATTAAAATGCGCCGTTTAGAGCCGCCACTACGAGCCTCACCCTAGACCACAGTCTAATTCCAAAAACAAGTCAACCTCAACCACTCGCTCCATCTTCATCATGTTGGTCAGCCATTGAACACGCGCATTTGGCAGGTGAATCCAAATTAGGCATGTACACAATCTGCTTGTTTAAAAACATACGAGCTTCTGGGTTTTGACCAAACCATCCAACTTAATTCATCACAGCTGTCCTTCACATTTGAACCGATGGGTAAAGGCTAGTTTTGAAGGTATTACGGTGAATGGAGAGGACTGCATGTCTAAATGTTGATTTGCCGTTCTTATGTCGTTGTTGTCGACATGCTGTTCCCTCCAGAGCTCTGTGCAGCGCTTTGTGACCCCTGGGTGAAAAACGCGCAAGAAGTGTAACTATAATTATTAAGAATTGGCGGCCCAAGCAGACGTGTACGCACTTGAGAGCCACCACAGCCACTGCGGAGATGGGGCAGTGAGATCACTTCGCGTGCAATGATGAAAAGTGGCATCCGGTGGCGGCGCAGGCAGGATCGCGAGGAATGGCTATGGGTGTGATAGGCAATGGCTGACGATGAGCTCACTGACAGCAGAATATTCTTTTGTTAGTGAAATAATAAGGACAGAGAGGTAGAATTTAAACCCTGCGAAAATATTCTCCAACTTTGGATATGATTTTCTGCCCTTTCTCAATTCACTACCTTATTAAGGCTTGCTTCCGCAGAGCACGTAGGCATGGGAGTTGTATGACCATATGACAGTTGTTTGAACATGTTTCCAATCACTCTGCAGTTGGTTATTTCAGACACTCGTTTAAAGTCTATTCTACAACTCTGGATTCCAGGCATAAACCGCAATGTGTTCAGTTTTATTTGTTTAAACGATATGTAATGTAAAAATTTTCACTTCTGCGACAATTCGTGGCTGGATAAAGATCTCCTCAATATCTTGTCCGTTATAGGTGTTTTTTGGCCCACTGTTAAATAACGTGTTTATTGGTTGCGCAATATTCCTTAAGAACCCTGCGGTTGTTCATTGCAATGGAGATGTTTGCATATTGTCGTTGGTGTGCTCACGCAGTGACATGCACCTGCCTTGTAAAATCGGCTCGAAAATGACTAAACGGAGCCATCCATGTAACGAATCAAAAAACTCAGCAACTCAAACCTCATGCTTCACCATGCTCATCCGTGCAGTTAGTGAAGGGATGGAGAGGACAGTTGCCAAGACTGATTCGATATTATACACGACTGAAGTTGGCCATGACCAAGAATTGAAAACAGGTATCAAGGCTCATTGCAGTGTGCTACACACGGCATTTTTAATGTAAGCTAAACATTGCATAACGTGTTAATATGCTATTAATACATCTTATATATCTTCCAACTCATCTCATCGTCAGAAACCGCTTAGTCCTGTACAGGGTCGTGGTGAGCCAAAGCCTATCCCGGCAGACACAGGGCGCAAGGCAGGGATACGCCCACGATGGGACGCCAGTCCATCACCAGGCACTGCGGGCAATTAAGTCTGCAAGCCAATTAAACATATGCAGCAGCATGTTTTGTGGATTGTGGGAGGAAAACGGAGTGCCCGGGGAAAACCCACGCGGACACGGGGAGAACATGCAAACTCTACACAGAAATGCACCCAAGCCGAGATTCGAACCCGGGACCTTCTTACTGAGGCGACAGCGCTACCCACTGGGCCACCGTGCCGCCCCTTATATATCTTATACATCTTATTTACTTTCAATTGAACTGCTCTGATGTTTTTGTTATGCCGTTCTCTCTACATCTCATATCTGCAATAAAAAACCGTCCATATGTCGTTGTTGTTGATCTGCTATTCTCTCAACAGCTCTGTGCAGCGCTTTGTGACTCTCGGGTGAAAAGCGCTCTAGAAGTGCTAGTATTATTATTACATTTCCTTAAGACCCCAACCCTGTTCACATTTTAAACCACATTTCTAAACACACATTTTCACGCAGGGCAGTTGCGATGGCACAGTGAGTCGTGCTGCTGCATCAGAGCAAGAAGGTCCCGGGTTCAGTTCCCGACGAAAACGTGCCCGCGTGCGTTTTCACTGGGTACTATGATTTCCTCCCACTGTCCAAAAAACGCTCCCGCCTAGGTTAATTGGCTTGCCGAGTAAATTTACCCAAAAAGTGTGCACTGCGAAATACTGATGTCACATCCTGGGTATAGCCCCACCTTGTACCCTTTGTCTGCTGGGATAGGCTCCGGTCCTTCTGTGACCTTGTACAGGATTAAACGAATTTCCGGGATAGGCTCCGGCTCACCGTGACCCTGTATAGGATTAAGCGGTTTCAGATAATGAGATGAGAATACTAAACTGAACAGTACATTGTACTGATGTAGGTTTTCACGGCTCGATTCATGATTGCTTACAAAAGCTGCTGTTCATGGATAGTCGCGTCGATCGCTCCTCCACTCTCCTTCACGTTTCACTTCCCACGCTGGAGGCATCCGGAACGCCTGAGAATGCCTCCAGCGTGGGAGGCGAAATGTCGCGAAGGAGGGAGGAGGAGCAATGGACGTGGAAAGAGAATCTTTTGGAAGCAATCAAAAAAGTACAATTTCAAATATTCTTCAATCATTCACATACCTTTTAAAAACAGCAATGTAATGACAAGTGCATGTATTCACTTCCTTTAGCTGAAGTGAATCGCAGTTCTTCACAGGTGCGAGGTTATTTTTAATGCTGTAGCTAGCCACCCATTTACAACAGAATAATAATTTCGTGCTACGTTAAATCCCCTCAAACAATACTGCACATTGTTTCATTGTTTTGCGTTCCAAACGGGCAGGTGATTTTCTGGACAATGATCTACACACCCTGTTGGCCTTTTCGAGCAATGCAGCTAACATCAACCGTAAAAGGTCATGAAATATGATCGGCATCTGGACAAAAAGACGGGGCTTGTCCATAAAAGGGGGGGGAAATGGTTGTAAAATGTCTCTGCAGTGTAAGAGTCACGAGTTTTATGCAGCGCCAATACCTTTTCAGTAACGAAAAGAGACTACCTGTAAAAAACTCTCCTTAACCATGGTGTCTGTGTGTGACAGACCAATATCACACTATTAACCGCGACTTTTGTCGCTATGAATGGTTGGAAATAGGAATAATATGGCTGCTGATAAAAATAGACCTTTCGCACGCAATGCATTCTGCGAATAACAGACGTTGCGGGTAATTGGATGACAGATACGCGGAGTCATCCGTAAGAGCACAGTTGAAATACACCATATCCACAAGCCAGGCACCATGAAAAGAACATTTGTTTTAAGCCAAAGTAAACCTGCTCCCACACGAGCTTGCTTCGAACACACACGGACGGGAAGATGTACCTAGCGCTTAAATGTACGCAGAAAGACAAAAAAGCGAATGATTCAAACTGAACCAACAGAATGCTGCCCGGTCAACATCAGTTTTCTTGGCGAGTGAATAGAGACAGGGGCAATACATATTAAAAAAAATCCCTGCCTGCACCAAGTATGGGAGGTGGTTAACAAATTTTGATTTAAGTGTAGTGTAGACCAAAGACCAAAATAGTATATTTGCCTGTCATTAATTAGATTAGTGCAGATAATTTTGTCGAGTCCATTGATGCCTTTAATGTAAAGTTTATAAAATAAGAAGTGTACAAATAAATACAATATTTCAGTTAATTAGATGTCAACTTGCAAGACCTGAGAGACGGTGAATCAGAAAATGCCTAAAGCCAAAGCGATGCAAACAGTAATATACACATAGAAACCGGCATTTATGACGAATACCAAATATGTTACCCTCCCAATACACTCGTATGGACTAGTACAAATATCTCTTGAATTCTGTGACGTCAAACGACATGAAGATTTCAACCCACAAGACTGCTGATGGCACTACTCGAATGTGTTCATTAAATTTGCACTCAAACATAACATGAGGGTGTTGTGATTATATGGCGTATATTGCTACGTGACTTATGACAATTATATATTGCTATGCGATGTATGACAATTACTACATGACTGTGTTATAGTCAAACATCAATCGATTAAAACTATGCCTTTGTTAATCCAACTGTCATATTTATTTTGTTTCAGCCATACACTCTATTTCGTGGTCATTCAAGTTCTGTAACTAGTGGATGCAATTACCAGCCTGGGATAAATCAGTATACACTGTGAAAATAAAATAATTAGTTTACCTGTAATGCAAGGCCTTTGCTTCTAAATAGCTGAGACTAAAGGTATGACTTTCAAGTGAGACGAGTAAAAGATAGAGCATAAAATAAAAAGAGCATTACAAAATGTGGCACTATATTAGATTGTAATTTAAGAGCTAAATGTAAAAGCTTCATAGACAGATTCAGAAAGTCAGGCATTTAAAAACCCTCCAAAAACATACATTCCGCCCAAGGCATTACAAATCTTACTCAAAACTGGAATCGTGACGTCCCATGTGTGAGTGGCATCTAAACTGCAGGAGGATTTTACTAAATGCTAGCATGTCCTGACATTGGTGACAAGTATCACCTGATCAGTACGACTAGGAGGTAAAGAAATAAACACTGTATACTAATTTCTGCCATGGAATTGTGTTATTTGTATCACTGCTTCAACAAAAGCTGTTCAGTCAATAGTCAAAAATAAGGTTTTGTTCACCGCTAAACCATAGAGAAATGGCGTGGGTACAACAGAAATTCAGCACGACCATGTTAAGTCATTTTAATAGTCTCAAAAACCGGCCAGGGATTGGCACAAATGAAACTGCTGATGAATGTTAATTCAAATAATACACTCGACTTTCACAGCACAACGACTTTTGTCAATTGTTGGATTATTTGACCGTATTTCATCACGCTGGTTAGTGCCAGTTGGTAAAGGTGGGGGCGCAAGCCCAGGTCTGCTGAAGCCGTTATCACCGGCACTTGTTGACCACGCTTGGGAATTAAACTCAGGTTGCCGGGTTCAGCAAAACTGAGCAAAGTCCGTTAACGACTGCACAATCACTCCAGCCAAAAACAAATATTCTATCCACGTTCAATAATACAATACTGTATAAAAGTGACGTTTATATTATTTACTGTAACATAATTGCATTTTTATAGCGCCTTTCACCCGAGGGTCACAAAGCGCTGCACAGAGCTGCGGAGAGAATGGCAGGTCAACAACGAGACATATGTGTCTGAATCAATAAAAATACAATCTCAAAATCCCACCAAACATTATGGCCTTATGTGGCTATGCTGGAGCACTGCCATTATAGACCCACACGTCATTGTGAGTGTTTATTTTTAAAATGATGACCCTTCACGATAAGAAAACACCTTGGTCAACGTCGGGTGATGTCAGGTTCACTCCAAACACGTGCATTCCATGTGAGCAATGCTGTGTGATGCTGAACATTGTGTGCTAACGTGAGTTTATTTTCTTTACAGTCCTTTGTCAACCCAATAGCCTTGGGTTTTGTTCGACCATACACCCCTATGTAGGTCACTGGAGGTGTTTAAAAAGGTCCCCTTGCAATAATAATTTTTCACCAATGTTATCCGTGGCACAGAAGAGATCTCATAACTTTAGACACCCATCAAACCTTTGCTACGTATGTCTATGTACTCTAACACCACCTTTTGCATTTCATCAGCATCATTAATGTTCCCCAGGTTTGTATAACCTCGCTCAATTCAAGGAACACATTACGGTAACTTACCTATAGCACCTCACATTGGAATGTTAGTTGATGATTGCTTAGCGTTTTGGACCTGGGGGCCTCTACTCACAGGGCGATTTCTAAAAAATACAGTTCTACATGCATTCCTAACATCCATTAGGGATGTCACAGAAACATAAACGATATTCCGGGCTTTCTAATTTAGGACTTAAGTATGTCGTTTAATTATAAGAGCACTCTAGTGTACGCGTAGCCTTAGTGGACATCTTCAACAACAGTAGACAAAGCTCTGCCTCTAAAGACTTCACTTATAGTGTCTAACGTATGTACAGCCACCAACCAAGAGGAGAGTGTATGTACACGGTTTACAGTTTCACGCCATTCGGAGCCAGTGTACAGCACTCGCAAGCTATCGTGTGCGCGGTGGTGAAATAGCGGTGCGAGGGGAGGCACTGCCATGGGGGAACTCGGAGGAGCATGAGTTCGATTCCCCCTGCTCAACGACGAACACAAGCGGCGCACGGTCTCCTCTCTCGGTATCCCATCCACGGTGAAGTATGACCAAGCAAAGGCCGACAACGGCACAAGGAGCGATGCCGTTTCGTCCAGCAGTGGATTGACCGCGAGATGTTACACTACGACCGTGAAATAGGCACTCGTCTCCGAACAAACGTACGTTTCTTCACCGGACACAACAGCCAAGGCCTTTCTAGTCGGCATCACCGACCTCGGCGCCACCAAGCAACACCATCGTCCCCCGCTTAGCGACCTTGTTCTTTAAAAACATTCACACAAATGGTTACCGTACGTTAAGAGACACGAAGTAGATTAGCCTAGGCCTAATCTCGCTAGTCCCCCAGTACGTAGAGATCCGGTTGGTTGCGGTTATAATAATGTAATAAAAAGCTGATGCGTGCCAGGGCGGACTTACACAACCAGCCGCGAAATGAGCCACGACACCATCTTCTTGGAGATTGTTCGCGCAGGTGCGAGCAGAACTCGGATATCTCGTCAAGGCTCCCTTTTGAGCGGCGGCGGCGGCGGCAGTGGCAGTGGCGGCAGTTGGGGCTGTGGCGGTCGGGGGAGCGGAGATGCGGCGGCGCTGCTGGTGATGGTCGCGGCGGTGGAGGTGGTGGAGGTGGTGGCGTCAGCGGCGGCGCGACCCCGGGGAGGCATCCATAGACGCTCCGCCCACAGCGCCTCCTGCTCACTCATGCTACCACCCCCCGGCGCAACCAGCACAACCAGCACCACCAGCAAACAATCATCAACAACCGTCAGCGACAACAACCAACAGCAAAACAAACGACAATTGCCACCGTCAACAATAACCACCAACAACAAATATCCAACAACAACCGCCAACACCATCCACGATCAGCAACAACCACCAACAACCACCACGAACAATGACTATCGCGTACAACAACCGTCATTCGCCGCTAAGTGGCGTGACGTCACCAAGCTTCCTGTGCCAGGCCACGTTCGCTTTGTGTGGAAGGCTCGCCGACAGGAGGTCACGGCACAGACCCCACGTGTTAGGGCCGCCTGGGTGAGATGACTGGCGGATGCACCACCCGTGTCTCCCCGCTGTGCCAACTCGCTGTGTTTTATCCGCCCGACGCTTCGCACGTTGTTGTGAGCGTCGTTCCTCTGCCCTGCGTTGTTGTTGGAGGGCGACTGCCTCGAACTGCCCCGTAGCGTCCTTCACGATCCTCCTCCATATTAGTCGATCTTGACACCGCTGGTACCAGTCGTTAGCAAGTCCACTTAGCTGCAGGTCCTCCTGTGGCACATAAGTCCATCATTCTCTCGCCCGTGCCGCGCCTGGTTATCACCCTCTATCCGACCAAACAGAAGCTCCTTGGGCAGCCACACCACCACCAACAACCACCACCACCACATATTACCTGCGAGTGGAAGGAACTCTGGCCTCTTGACAAACAAATACTATACAAACCCACATTGTCGAGCAGAATGGCGTCTCAAGAAAACATCCGATTTTTCTACAGCATAGATCGCTTGCAGATTAAATTGCCCTCAGTGCCCGGTGATGGACTGGCGTCCCATCGTGGATATATCCCTGCCTTGCGCCCTGTGTCTGCCGGGATAGGCTCTGACTCACCGCGACCCTGTACAGGATGAAGTGGTTCTGACAATGAGTTGAGATGAGATATTGGGAAATGATTTAATGTAACAAGTGTCGTATAATGATAAAAATAATTGCGTTTCTGGGTGTGCTAATCACTAAAGGATCACAAAGCGCTGCACAGAGCCGCGGAGAGAACTTGCACATCAACAAAGAGATCAGAACGGAAAATCAGCAATAACGTTTTTGCGAGTATTTTTTTTACAAAGCCGAGCTGTGGAGAGAACGGCATGTCAGCAACATGAGGACAGCCCAACTGAATGTCGATAAGTAGCAACAAACTATACACGGACAAAAAATAAACGATTAAAAATATACATTAATTCTGCCATAAACATAGATGCTCAAGAGCAGGTGCAGTTCGGAGCATTGCTATCACCCTAGCATGACAATACTGAGCCGCATCAATCAACATAGAGAGCTGAGCATCTCTGAACGCCAGGCGTAATGGATAAGAGTCACTGTTAGAGATGGGAATCACAGTGTTCGAGAAGGGAGTCGCAGTGTTAGAGATGGGAGTCTCAGTATTAGAGATAAGAGTCACATTGTTAGAGATGGGAGTCTCAGTGTTAGAGATAGGAGTCACAGTGTTAGAGATGGGAGTCCCAGTGTTAGAGACAGGAGGCACAGTCTTAGAGATAGGAGCATCAGTGTTAGAGATAAGAGCCACGAGTCCTAGCCGGAGGACTTGAAAGCCTATTGAACAAGTGAGTCTTGAAACGAGATTTGAAGATGTCCAAGGACTTAGCTGTTCGAATCTCCAAAGGAAGGGCATTCCAGAGTCTGGGAGCAGTGCGCGAGAAGGCTCTGTCACCCATCGAATGGAGGTGTGACCTGGGCACATGAAGCAAGCCTGTATTGGAGGATCGAAGTTGTCGTGTTGAGGGGGGTGCCTGAAGTAGGTCACGGATGTATGTTGGAGCAGCACCAGTGAGAGCCTTGTAGATGAGAAGGAGGATCTTGAATTCAATTCTGTATTTAACTGGTAACCAATGGAAAGACATCAGTACTGGGGAAATGTGATCGCGGATGGACTCTAGCAGCCACATTCTACACACGTTGGAGACGATAGATCAGGTAGGTAAGGGTGACAGAGCAGTGCATTGCAGTAATCAATTCCTGAGGAGATGAAGATGTGTATTAGCTTCTCAGCATCAGCAGGTGACAGGATGTTGCGCAGTCTGGCTATATTTCTGAAATGCAAAATGGCTACCTTCGCCACCTTGTTGATGTGTGTCTCGAAGATGAGTGAGGAATCAAGAGTCACACCTCGTCTCCAGACTGCCTTAACAACTTCAATGGTCTGGTCGTCAAGCATCAATTGAATAGGTTCATTACAGCAACATTTATTGAGGTATTGGTTGGTAATTAAGGTTGGGTATTGATACGATTGGCTTCAGTTTTTTTCTGAAATAAACCGAATCTACTGATCCGCCTGATATTTATTAGTAATGAGAGGTGAGGGCAAGTGATTGGTTGGACAAAGGAGCTGATTAATGGTCGAGAAAATAATCTTGATCTTGTCACAGGTATCAGCCAGAATGTCGGAAAGATGACCGATGCGGGTAGAGTCAAGTGCCTTCTGATAGTGGATGAGCTGCTCCTTAAAGATTTAACCATGAACGGTGAGGCCAGCTTTTCTCCAAGTCCTGTATGAAGTACAGTATTTACTGTGATTAAAAACAATATGTAAATGGAATATACACTGTAATAATGCACTATAGACTGTGTTAGACTATAGACGATTATCATTGCGTAACGCTTGAGTGGTGCAGCTGAAGTGAGTTGAACGCGTAATGGTGTCAAAACAATAACAATGCAAACAGCAGTGTATGTTGATATAAAGCAGTGTATGTGGAGGGTTATATGCGAGAGAAAAGGTGAGGGTCAGCTTGTAATTGTGGTACGAGGTTATTGTGTGTGTGCGGTGCGGATACTGATAACGATGATGAAGTTAATCTTGGAGGCACTTGGGAAATAGTTGAAATACGTGGAAGGCTTCAATTACGTACAGTTTAGAAGGCCCCAGTGTTTTAAGTGTCATAATATAATTGTTAATAGCCAATTGAGAATTATAAGAATTAAAATAATAGAAATGAAACCAGGCAAATTGAATTGAATGAATAAGACTTCTGCAAAACACTCAAAAAAGTTGTCTTTTAACTGGTGGTTTGCTGAGTGGCTTTGTATCGCCTGTGTCCCCGCTGATATTGAGGGGGACCCTAAGAAGGCAATTTTTGGGAATGGATACCCCACCCTCTGTTCAATCAACACAATTCTGCTGAGATGACCTGATTAATATAAAACAGATCTAGACCTATATTGGGGGGATCTTTAACTTAATACTTATAAAATATTGCGAGAATACAAGAGATGTAGGCAACACAGAGATGTATTGAGACGAGAGAAGCATGGACACAATTGTAAATGTAGAGATGAGAGGAGAGAACGGAGGTGCAGATCAGTCAGCTATGTAAAATAGCGATTTCTGGTAATTAGTAGTTTTGTTCATAAATTTTTGAATTTGAGATCATGTATGAAAAATCCCTATACATTTTTAATGAATCGGGTTCTCTTGATGCTGCTGTTAGGGCAAGCCAATGAGTCTGCTCTCGCTTCATCAATGTACCCTCTCTGTCCCCACGGCGCGCGCAAAACACTGCGGTGACTCCATCTTGACTCCAGCACACACGCGGCAGCCACTCCAGCGAGGAGATGGGAGACTTCTGTCTTTTCAGCTCTTTATTAAACCCACACTATCAACAACTCATTTAAACACACAACACAACGACACTACTTAACACACGACTCTACCCACCCCGCGCTTCCCGTGCTAATGACTCGCCTTGACTACATCGCTCCGCTGCCGTCTCCCATGCAGAGCTCCTTGCCTTCGCTTCTGCACAATTCCTTTATATCCCCTCAGATGTCACCCAGCCACGAGACATCATTCCTCGTCGGTCAGCCAATCCCGTCATCCCACGTCTCGCCTTATGTTCCCCCCAGACCACGTGTTGTTTACGATCTCAGGCATGGGAAGGTCACCACAGTCACCACACTTTCTGTCATCACACTTTGTCACCACGCCTGACCTTTTCCCGGTTAACCACCCTTAGCCTGGCACGGCATGAGGCTTGGCACCACACTGCTTGAGACGCTATCCCGAGTGCCTCCATTACCAGCAACAACATTACCATGACTCCACACCCACCCCCACCCACTTACTGAAGGCTCATACCATGCTTTGAAATTCTTAGTCAAGTCAAAACATGTTGGTACGTGTACAATAAATGCCCTGCCCACACTCCTAGAGTTTTTTTTCTTTAAAATATCCTCCGGGTAAAGAAGGATAACTACCCTATCCAAAAAACCCCACCCCAACATCTCTCCGACCAGTCCCCGAAATCGGTGTCTGATTTCGTAGCGTTCTCGGCCTGGGAATGAAGAATGGGGAACTAGTCGGCAGCCATGTGTTTACGTGTTTATAAGCACGCGAGACACACCTCGTGGTGGTGAATGTGTGACTGGAGTGCAGGACAACAATAGATTTTGCTGCACTGCCCTCTACCGCATATGCGCCTACTGCACGTGATTTTGGTGGTTGGCGTTGCCCATCCAAGCACCTCTGGCCACCTGCACAGCCCGCTGAGCCACCCAGGCCGACGCTGTGAACGCTTATGACTTGACTCTGATTCGTGGTCATGGCTAAAGTAAATGTCGAAAAATACCTCTTACATTGGTCTTGGAAGTCCTCTCACCCACCACCAACCCAACACTGAGCAGACTGGTGAAGTATGGTTAAAAAAAACTCGCATGGCTGACACGTTCATGAGGAGAGATTCAAACACTATTACGCACTTGGATTGAAAAAAAGGATTAAAAGTAGCAGTATTATTATATAGCGTCTAAATAACGCAGGCATGTAAGACGTGATAAGGATATGCAAACAGACCTTTCACACAACATTAATAACAAGACACACAAAGCTCAAATAAGAACATTTGTGCTGTACCAGCAGTGAACTTTTAATAACAATGTAGGCCCATTATATTTAATCTGTTTCCATCAAAATTGGAATAAGTTCTTGTGCTAATATAATAATAATTTCATTTCTCGAACGCTTTTCACCCGAGGGTCACAAAGCGCTGCACAGAGCTGCGGAGAGAACGGCACGTCAACAACAGTGACATAATGATCTGTGATCGACAATTGGACTATTAACATTCGCTTTGTCTGAACA
>JAZEWT010000017.1:15856179-15881413 GCA_036362905.1 Mordacia mordax
TATCCCGGAAACACAGGGCGTAAGGCAGGAATACACCCGACGACGGGACGCCAGTCCATCGCCGTGTGCATTTCATGTGGAACCTTAACACACTGTCGAGGCAGAGCAGCGCCTACGAAGGTCCGCACGGCACATGACGGGGTGGGTGGCCAGCGCGCGCGCTCGGCCGCCAGTGTCTCTCCGGTGGCGATGTTTACACCGCATCAGGTACTCATTTGAGGCCGAATCGACCTAGGGGAAGCCCAGGACCGGTTCAGATAAATCGTCACTGGTGTTGGCCTTGAGAGGGAATCGAACTCAGGTCGATGGACAGATGACAGAAAAACACGTTATTGTTGCTGATGTGCTGTTCTTATGTCGTTGCTGTTGACATGTTCTCTCCGCAGCTTTGTGTAGCGCTTTGTAACCTTCGGGTAAAATGGCTCTGGAAGTGCAATTATTATTATTATGTGTCCGTACATAGAGATAAAGGGTGTTTGTAGGAAGCCTTTGAAATTTACGAGTTTCATTCAGCGCATCTCATCATGGACAGTGAGTCATTGGCAGGGACATACATAAGCTGTTGCTGGCCACGGGTTCTGTCGCACATAGCTGACAACCCCACCACCCACTCACTTCTTACGAGTCCACATGCCACACGAACCCCAAGAGTCGCGCATGTTCCCAATTGTGCCGCAATGAAATCACTATTTCCATGCGGGCAGAGGAAAGCGCTTTATTAAGTGATGCGGTTAGAAATTCAAATTGTAATGGATTTGTCATTGGACACCAGACAACGCTTTGTTTTGACCGAGCAGCTCATACCCAAGCTTGTCTGGTGTCCAAATACATGGCCATTTTTCGAGTTTTTAAAGACATATTTATTCTAAGTTAATTCAATTCTCTATACCATAATGAGCTCAAGACCAAAAATCTATTTCTGAAGTTTTATTTGTATTTCCCCTCTCCATTAATTGGTTGAACCCAGTGACTTGAGTACGATTCTCAGCTATGACTAACATCAGTGGTGAGAGACTTGATCCTGATCTTGACCTTCATCAATCTAGCAGTGGATTGATCATGACTAATGATGCTGCTGCTGCTTTGCTCAATCGCATCGTTTAATGGTGCTTGTTTGATTGAACGTGTGTTATGCACTCTACCCTATAGCGCCGCAGTTGTATCGGCTGTAGACTATTTTCTTGAATCTGGAACATTATTACCTTGGATTAATTGCAGTAAGCGTGTGCACCCTGACTGCTTATTAACAATTACGTTTTGTGCAAAAAAAACTACAGGAATGCACTTAATTCTAAACGTGTAATGTGGACCAACTGTGTTGTGTGTATGCATAATACAGTGGTTCACCCTGTCCGCGTCTGCTATAGAATGCCCACGTACGGTTACTGGCATTTCCTGCTCTTGTGGCACAGTACGAAGGCAGTTGAGTGGGCATCTGCCAGCACGTGCACGCTGTAAATCTTGAATGCGTACACTGCAAGGCGGGCAACATTGGTTTGTTTTGTTACGCGTCAGCAGAAGCCCCACTTGGGTTTGGTTTGCTTTGCTAGTGTTATTTCTATGACTGACTTTACATATCAAGAGTGATTGTACTCATTAACTTGCAAAACGCATTATGAACGCGAATGTTTATACGCACAACTGTAATGATATATATAAAAAAAATCAAAACAGAAGTAAGTCATGCAATACTCTACTACAGCACATGGATTTTGAAGTATTCATCATTAGCCAGTATCTATCTACAGCTGGATTAAGGCTTCGTTATAATCATCGCTCTGACTGAGTAGTCTTGCGATGCCACAGTCCATCTGAATCCCGCGTTTGGGCTCATCTCATCACTGCGTCAACTTTGGTGGCCTTCTTCTCGGATGTTTTCCCAGCTTTTGGCTGCAATTCCGTCGACAGTCTCGGCTATCGGCCACCGTGCTGCCGAGGAACGTGGCCCCTGTCACCGCCCACTTACGAGTGAACACGATGGCTCCAGTGTGCATTTGTTCTGATCCGAGTCTCTCGGCGTTATTCCCAGCGTGCCCCCCCCTCCCCTTTCAACAGGCCTGTGTGCGTCTCAGCCATACAGTTAAAATTTTGTGTTAGTTTCCATATTTCTGAGCCATTTGTCGGTCCCGTTAGTAGACGCTCATTGAAAACATGCGCTCTTTGACGTTGGGAATGTTGTATCAAGGTCGGTTCTCCAATAGCCCTCCAACTTGCTTCCGCTCGCCGTTTTCTTTTGATCCTGGTCTGCCTCCAATAATCCCCCGAGGCGCATTAATTTATATTCTGGTGTATTTCGCTGTTGTTTCCCTCCAACAAATACGGTATCTTCAATTCATTAGGGCAATGCCCTGTTATCATAATTATCATAGGCCCTTATAAATCCACTGCTGAATTAAGGACTACCCCAAAGCTGTCACCATTCTCTCACGAACGTGAGATTGCAGTAATCCACCGAGTACCGACACACGTGTGAGCCCGGTTGCGTGCGTTTTCTTTGCATTTCTCAATGGACGTGCGTTGACACAATCGCTCATCAACACGGTGGAACCGGTATATCTACTGCCTGGATTGCTTCCGAGGCAACTTTGTCACCAACAGAGTGAGCGGACGCAAATGGATGCTTCCCCACCCTGACATTTTGAACCATATGCCGGTCATCCCGTGTGCGAAGCGCAGGGTGAAGTAATGGATTGGGTAATCGTGATTCAAACTGAACCATGGCGAAGAAATTAATGTGGGAGAAATAGGGAATGGTTTATGGGCTCAGGGCTTCTGGTACTTGGACACAGCTGGCTGCCGGGGGAGGGGAACATTTCTTGCTGCACACAAAGCCCCGTTTGTGTCGGAGTCGAGATGGATGTGTGTCGGCTCCCAGGAGCCAGTTAACACTGCAGATAACCCACGTAATTGCTCGCACAGGAGCTCCGTCTTTGCCGAATTGAATGGGGGAACCGAGCTGGCCATTGCCACCGCTGTACGTAATGGATTCAATATTATGATTGTAACGTCTCACGACCACGTTACGTTGTTCTCTGGAAAATAACTGCGGTTCTGGCGGGAATAAAAACCGAGCAGAGTGGGCCGAGTTGAAACAAAAATATATATTACATTTGGTTTAGAATTAAACGAACGACATTTGGATGTTGCCTCACAGCAAAAAGCAACCGGGTTAGATTCCCGACTCGGCTGCCTTTCCATGTGGAGTGTGTGTGTTCTCTCTCCCCGTGTCAAAGACACGCTGTTGCGCAGGTTAATTGGCCTGCTGAGTAAATGTCCCCCAGTTCACTGCGATGTACTGGCGTCGTATCCTGGGTATGGCCCCGCGTTGCACCCTGTCTGCCGAGATAGGCTCTGGCCCCCCGCGACCCTGCAAAGGATTGAGTGGGTATTGTTAATGATGAATACCAAGGTGAGCAGTGACATTCGACTCTGATAGTATAATATGCTTCTTAGTGGAATTGAAATCCTGATGTTAAGTTTTACTTTATTAAAATACCTCCACAGTAATCCAGTATCTTGTACACTGCACATTACATTTCACACAACCATTCTACCGTATATTGTACCGAACATTACCATCCATTTTAACCTGCCATAATATCCTTTAAGAAAATAATCATGTTATGCATTGCACAAAGTGCGCTGGTAATGCATTACATTTATATTAAATGCCAGCTGCTTTGAAAACTAATCGTTGAAATAACGCGTGACATGCTGTGACCAATTTACAGTTCTCCTCTGCGTACTCATGTTGATTATTACACGCCGTCAAATGACAGCACTCAAATATCCTGGTCTCCCTATCGCGAGGCACGGTAGACGCACTTGCCGATTCAACGCGGTTATTTTAGAAACTACTGCATGGGCAAAACTATTTACGCCTCTGATCCACTTGCAGAAAAGCAATTATCATCATAAACACTACCGTGTTAACAGAAATGAGCGCTTGCGCGGCCGTTTGAGCCAGCCAACGTTTTCACCTCTCCATGCGGTCTTCTTTTGCGGGCACTCAAGGCCCCCGCTGATTTTTGTTCCTTGCTCTCAAAATACTAATATGCCCCGGCCCAGATCGCCGTCACTGTAACACGATCGGGGATGGATGGCTTACCCCAGGCTGGAATTTCCTGTTTTCTGGAGCGTACACAACCCAGCTGAACTTGCTGTTTTGTTTTACGGATATATGTTTGAGTGTTTCCACGCATAAAAAAAATACTGCAGTGCGGCAGCAAGTTCTATAGGTACTGGCATTGGTGGTACACTTCGTGCTGGGTCTAAATCTCTGTAAAGAGCAGAGATCGAGGCATGCCAGTATGTTAGATTTTTTTTACGAAGAATGTCTATGTTTTTTTTTACTTTTCATTGAACGTTAAGTTGGCACCGCATGGCAATACATATTGTTCATGTGCTTTTGCTTCTGATTTTTTTAATGTTGCCGATTATTGCTTTTTCTACAGCTTTTCAAACTTGTGTTTCGGCTAATTGATCGGAGCTCTGGCACGTTGTTGCACAATGTTACTTTTTTGTTTATGACGTTGCGTTCAAGAGCTCTGTATATTTAACCTGCACTGACCTGACTTGGATGTCACCAGTTGCCCCAGGTCTCCCCTGCAAATATCAATGTTTTCTCAGCTGGCAAAACGAATCCTGTCAATCATTTTGTGCATGTGGTAAAATATTACGTTGAAAGTAGGTTTTTTTTATTTCAGCAATCCACGCTTAATGTCACATCAACAACATTGTAATTCTCAACAAATGTATAATAATAATTGCATTTATAGAGCGCTTTTCACCCGATGGTCACAAAGCGCTGCACAGAGCTGCGGAGAGAACGGCACGTCAACAACAATCTTGTTCAAATATTTCTTCAGTCATATACATCAAGGCTAGAACCTAAGAATGTTTTGCTACTCCACGTTAGAGGAGACATCCTTAGGATGAAGAACCCTCGATACGACTATCCCGAAACGCATCGATTTTGTGGAGCTAAATACATTCTTACACCCACAATACAGTAAATGTACTGTGCCATGCATTTAAAATGCAATGAGTGTTTTTGATTCATATACCTTGTAATAGGTTTTGCTGACCTTTCATCACCACAATAGAGAGAACATTGATTGTTGGATCTATTCTTAACTCCAAATCATGACGATTCATAGAATTGTGAGGAGGGTGTAGATTACCGTACTGCGGTAAGGTAACGCAGGAAATGTGTCTTTATTTCGTTATGCTGTTATGCATAGTTCTGTAGTCGAGTGACCCGTGTTAAGCACTTGTGGGACTGTATACAATGCAGTTTGGCCCTAGATTCACTAGCGCTGAGCAATATCTCAACACTGATATACAAAAAGACGTGCAGGTATTGTACACAGGAAATGCAACGTGACAGTTTGCTGTGCCAATGAAGTCTGTGTTGCAAATTCCCTACCGCAGATACATCTCAAATGTGGTTATTTTATTTCACTCTTCAAATCACGTTATTGGCCAGTTAATCATTGCACAGTGCTGTATTGTCAAAATTGTTTTTGGAGCCAATATGCTCAATGCCTTTTTATAACGTCCACAGGCCATTTGCGTCGTGTGGGATATTTGTAACCCCCCCCTCCGACTCATCGTCTGCTCCATAACTGTGAATTCTGGAAACCGCACCGAAGACAGCTTGATAGTCTCTTGGGTATTTGCATTCCTGCAGATTTAACATCGACCCCGGGGAATGAGATCGCATTTGGGCCCGGCCTATTACCTCTGCCCGGCGCGTAAAGAGAAGGACCAACGTAAACCTTTGCCTTCGGCCTCGTCAACGTGGTTTTCCAAGTTGTTGCCCTGATTGCGGCCGAATACTGGAGGTGGTGATGTCTGTACTGAGGGTCGCGTTTCGAGCTGAACGGCCGAGTCGTTGCTCAGGCATGGCGTGTGCTTCCTTCACAGAATTGTATTTTGGAGGCGAGTCGCCCATGGCTACAGCCATGTCCAGTGTGACTGGCGATCTTAAAAGGACGCACAAACAACTATTTACCTTGACCTCACCTTTGCTGGAGGCCCGTGACTGTCAAGCGAAAAAAACGCAGCTAACATTGTAACACAATAACCATAAATTCGATTTTTTGACAGCTTCTTGGACGTGTGAAGGCGCCTGTTGAGAGTGTAAATATAGTATTGATGTCGGTGTTCACAGCTCGATGTGAGATGTTCCCTCCGTAGCGGTGCTTTTGGGATTGCCGTGTCGAGTTTTCCTGAGCGCCTGATGATGCCTCCAAGTGGGAGGCGAAACGTCGTGAAGGAGTGATGGGAGAAGCGCCCTTCATTGCTGTCCCGAAAGAACAGCTGTGGAGAGCGAGTCTCGGTGTAAATGCGAACACTGAGCCAACGTTGGTTGTCATGATTGTTATTGCTGTACAGTACTTACCTGCGTAGATTGGGCAATTGTGTCACTTGCATGTACACTTTGTACGTCTTTTGTACTGGGTGCGTCCTGGCGACAAACATTATAATCGCTAACAGAGTTACTCAGTTGTGATTCTAGCACAATTGCGAGATACAGTTTAACAAGAATGCTTTTATTGTGTATGCATGTGTCCCATAAGATGGATATCACGTCACCTTTTACATTTACAGCTACACAACATTGGCACTGTACAGGACATGGTGAAAGAGCTTCTAAGCATTTCTCTTGAGTGTGATATTTTTTACATAAACAATGTTTGCGTCGACGTAAACGTTTAACACAGTGCTCTCCAGCATATACGAAACCGTGCCGTGTTTCGCTCACGCACAGATTAAAATTTGCATTGCGTAAATAAGAACTTTACCGCATAGAAATGCGATCCGCACAAGTCCGCGTTCATAGTGTCACGAAGTCAAAGTGACAGATTCAGCCCTCCTACCAACGTGCTCGTGCCAAACCGATCAGAAAAGCATGACTTACCAGCCCCCCCCTGACCAAAGTATTCGCGTTGTGTGCCTTCTTCCGTCACACCCTCCACCCACATGCCCCCCTTTGTGTGTACCGCTGGTTCATTGTACCATCGATGGGCCTATTGTGTCTGTCGGTGACAGAGCCGGCAGGGCTCATGCTGCTAACAGATCTGCGAGAAGACGTCGTTACTGACGGGGTGATGGCCGGCGCGAAGACGGGTGGGGGTTAGAGGACCGCCGGAGAGATAGAAAGTTTTCCATGACCACTAGCCAGGGCATGATGCTGTGTATGCAGGCCCTCGGTTAAGTGTGCTGTTTTATACAAATTGTATACTTTGTGCTTCTTTAAGTGTTCTCCTCTGCCCCAGGTTCGGCAGTGATTTTGAGCCTTGACTCGTTTTAAACAGGATCAACTATAAAATGCTCAAAGGAACAAAAAATGATCCCAGAAACGACAATATATAATTGCGCCAATATATCTCTCCGCAGTTATTAGATAGCCCCATGTGGAAGGCTGGAATCATAGACAACAGGTGTGAGTAAGTGTTTCATTACGCCTGTAACAGATTGGATTACACTGAAGTATGTGGCTAGTTATGTAGATTGTGTTAAATTACATTAGGAGGCAGGGGGAAGAATGAATGCCTGTTGCATGAGACTTCTGTCACATCCAATTAATTGGCAAACAGTATAACATTGTGGTAAGCAGTATACAGTACGCTATGTGCAAAAGTTGGTGTTGATTGATGCATGTAAAGAGTAGTGTTTTGATTAGATGTTTTCTGAAGGATACGTTATGCATCAAAACCCAACGGAGAATAAATTGACCTAGTTGTGATGGCACTGAATACGATAATCAGCAGTAATGAGCTCTTTTGTGTTCATATTTCAATTCATCTCTGCAATTATAAATTGAGCCTGCTGCGTTTACCGCCATCTCCAGAACCTGCAAGAATCTCCTGGGTATGTGGGTGGACATGCAGACGTGCAAAAGGATTTCAGTGTTTTTTTGTTAAAGTCGTAAACAAGGCGTGTAAAGAACACTGGATCCCGGCGACAGTGTACAATGGTTTCATTTACATTACTTAGGTCTACAAATATACTCGACTTCAGCTGTACTTGGGGACACGTTTAATGCTGAAGGATAAGGCCTCGCCGGCTCTTTGCACGTGTCTCTGGAAACTCGATCAACATTTTTCTTTTGGTGATGTGCCGACCATCACCCGATCCCCGTTTTTTTGGTGATGGAATTACCATGAGTGCGGGCAGAGGGCTGTGGGGCAGTGTTTTTAAAACACCAAGATTTGTCCCGTCCCACAGTACAAAGGTTTTCTTGGTTCTGAGCAACAACATTTGAAATATTGGCCAAGTTTTTCAACAGTTCACATGCAAATACATCACCATGTGCAAGTGAAAATAAATGAATAGACATTTGTTACTCCAATTCCCACCGTATCAAGTAGTTGAAATCAACGGAGAACCGATTCTAGGACATGGCACGATGTGAACTAAATAAAATATATTCTAGTAAATTTTGAGCCCCATCTAAACATTTTCTCCGTTGCAAGTACCAGCATCGTCACTCATAAAATAGAGGAGGGGAGCGATATGATACTTTTATTGAAACAATGTGCTTCTATAATGGCCTTGTTGTAAATGGACAAGTTGACATTAATGCTAGCACGATGCCAGAAATTTAAAATGGGGATTTACACGAAAATAAGCTTAAGCAGTTGGCTGTAATAATGACGATGGTAGGACTAGGATTTTAATAATTTATAGATTAAGCAGATTTGTATGCGTGCATATACAACAAATTTAATGTAATAATCGATTACAGTAAATGCTCGTAAAACGTTGAATCAACGTTATTTTGCTTTAATGTTACCAGTACAGTAGGGCATATATATCTGTATTACTTTGAGTTGCGGAGGTACGTTCGAGATATGGGCGTGAATCCCATATATCACGAACACCATTTTTATACATGTTTCAGAATCCCCAAAGATCCCCGATATAGCTATGGAGGTCGACACGGCACACGAGGTGGGTGACTAACACCACGCTCGGCCGCCTTTGTCTCCCTAGTCGCAATGTTTACACACCGCACTCGGTACTCATTTGAGGCCGAGTCGACCGAGGGTTCAGAAACTCGTCACTGGTGTTGGCCATGAGCGGGATTCAAACTCGGGCCGCTGGGTTTGTAGTCCGGCGCGCCAACCGCTGGGCCACCGCTCCTCACAAGACAGACACACGCCGAGTGACAACACACGCGTGAATCTAAACCCCCCCCCCCAGTCACCTCCACCCCGCTCGCCCACTGTTTTGGAACTTTTTTTGCTGTTTTTAAACATATTCTTTTTCCTTTGAAAAAAAAAATGTATTGTCTGTGTGCTGAAATGTAACGTCCGACCTAATTTGTTTGTTTAATGGTATTTCGCTTAAAGGTGCAATTAAAACAACCAACGGTTACTGAAAGCTTACCTTAATTGCAATATATGCAATTACAGTGCAGTGTGCCAATCTTGCGTCTTTTTTTAAATAAACCAAAAAAATGTGCAAATGAGATAACGAGCACGACACCTGAGTTGGTAAAAACGAGACAAAATCGTAAGTTTGCGAAACTGAACCTGAATGAATGGTTGAACTGTGATCCAGAATGATTATGCAGCTCATGCACCTGCCACGATTAGTGACAACGAACGTGTTAAGCCATTTTAAAAAACGCTCTATAAATGCAATTATTATTACTGCTCCACAGCACATAACACTTTCGCAACTCTAAATAGCACTATTTTTATGTTACACGTTTCAGTCAAATCATAATTGACTAAGTTAGTAATACTGTGCGCCTGTTGATAAACGTATTTATTAATCACAGATATAGCCCAGGTTTGCTCACTATTTCTCAATTACCGTGACTCATAATCCCAGGCTTGTCAAGGTTGTGTGCATTGGAGTACTTACGTACTCCATCCAATACTGCTGCTGGGAATTTACATTTTACAGTGCAATAAACTGTTCTTACATCACGAAATTGTATATTCTGTACATTGTCTCCTTTACGCGAACGTTATAAGCCAGCATGGTGGTGTTTATGGCGGTTAGTGCGAAAACTTTTATCTTGTGGAGATCTGCTGATGTGCTTGCCTTGATTACTGATGCGGTTAACGGGACGGTAAGAGGCAGACCGTGCTGGGGCTGATGGTGTGCGCTGCAGGGGGTGGTTTTGTTAGTGTTGAGATCAGGGAAACTGTTGGTGAGCAGCCACATACCACCATCCCCCCACTCTCGAAAAATCCTAATCTCCGTCTTTGTGCCCAGCCTCCCTTGGCTAGCTAATGATTAAAAGGCAAACGCCTGGCTGCTCATGGGAAGAGAATGCTTGCCTTAGAACCAACGTCAGCCTTGCAATTGCACATTAAGGTCCCGTTCACACCAGGCTGTCAAATTTAACTGTTGATACAAACAGTGTGCTTCTTACAGACGGTCAGTGATGGCCCTAAACAATGAGACGATGGTTCTGGTTTTCTAGTGGGTGTGCGGTGGTGAGTGCCAACATCCCTCAAATATCATCATTGTCATCGGGTTTGGTCTATCCACTGCTGGATGAAGATCTCCCCCGATACTGCGATGCTAACGGTCCATATTACTCCTGCGAATGAGCTGATTTTATTCACAACACGTTCCTTCGTTTGCTGTTCCGTGTGGTTTAGTGAACGTGGGATCAGGACTGTTTCAGATAATCACTTGCCACCGATATTCGCCATTACTGGGACTCAAACCCTAGTCGGTGAGGCTGTTAACGCTATGGGTACTTTTTTGCCAGTATACATATATAAGATGTAATCTTATCTAGTCGGTGAGTTCATACAATAATAATTGCACTTCTGGAGCGCTTTTCACCCGAAGGTTACAAAGCGCTGCACAAAACTGGAGATAACGGCATGTCCGCAACAACAACGACATAAGAACAGGAAATCTGCGACAAAAACGTTTTTTCGGGGTTTTTTTTTGTTACAAATCTGAGCTGTGGATATAACGGCATGTCAACAACAACCACATCAGGACAGTTCAACTGAAAGTCAAATAACGCATATAATTTATAGAAGGACATAAAATAAACGGTAAAAAATAATTGATCAACTAGGAATAAATGTTCCCGAGCTGGCGCAGGTCAGCCGACAACAGTGAGCCGCATCAACAGTCCTAGCCAGAGGACTTGAAAGCCTTATGGAACCAGTGAGTCTTGAGACGCGTTTTGACGATGCCCAGGGACTCAGCTGATCGAATCTTCAACGTCTCATCTCATCTCATTGTCTGAAACCGCTTAGTCCTATACAGGGTCACGGTGAAGCCGGAGCCTATCCCGGCAGACACAGGGCGCAAGGCAAGGATATACCGACGATGGGACGCCAGTCCATCGCCGGAATCTCCAACGTGTATACAGATTACTGGGCCATAGCTCCTGCAGTGTTATAGTATCCATACGGTGTCAGAATTACTGGACTCATGATTGCATTTTTGGAATGTAAAAAAAAAGTTAGCACATTCGTCAGTAAGACGGCCTTGAAAGAAAACATATACCGTATATAATCTGTGACGTTTCAGGCAATGACCCTTCTTCATAGCACATGCAGAGGCTATAGAAATGGAATGTCATAGGGCCTGATAAGAAATATTTCAAAACATGTTTTCCGATTACACATTTTTAAACAGGCATGTTGAATGGTTATCTGATTGTAACTATTTACAATATATGTTGTTTTAAGGCGGTGTTATTGACTTGTATGTTGAGCTTTTTCGTGCCGAAATTACTCTCATTGCACGGTGGCGCAATGGGTAGCGCTGCCTCCTCATAGCAAGAAGGATCAGAGTTTGATTCCCGACTCGGGTGCGTTTTTGTGTGCAGTTTGCATGTTCTCTCCCCGTGCCCGCGTGGGTATTTGCCGGGCATTAGGGTTTCCTTCCACTGCCTAGGTTAATTGGTCTTCTTTGTAAATTGCCCTTAAGAGCGTGCCCTTTGATGTACTGGTGTCATATCCTGGTTATTCCCCCCCCCTCCCCCCACTGTGCCCTCTGTTGGCCGGGATAGGCTCCGCCCCCCTCCCGCAACCCTGTACAGGATTAAGGGGGGTATTGATATTCATTAATGGTCAAGTCAAGACCATAAACACCAGTCAACCCTACTGTAAACAAGTGAACCTGTGGCACTGCGGCGTGTGCGAGACGTGCTTCTCTCGGTAATGCCAACATTCACTGCCTGTTACGAGTTAAGTCCCTAACCTCTGGCAAATGTTGACAAAAATGCATGGTGTCATTTTTCTCTGGGTGTCCAGTGTTATTTCAGGACGATATAGTTCATTGAGCACATAAAGAAAGTATTTCTTAAATTAATTTAAAGTTATTTCAGACATTATCATTGCTCACTGATCTTCAATAGTTTATTAAAACGCTTTATAAGAGTTGATGATCTGGGTCAGCAGCTGCAGATAAAACACTGTTTTGATTGGGATTATTCTGTGTTATCCCAGTTATTCTGGCAGATGCTTGCAGCCCAAGCTGTGCCACGGTAACGCAGTCGAATAAATGTGCGTGCGATATTAAAAACACGAGCGTTTAAACTACAGCATATGGGCAGGTGATCGTAAAGACTGCTGTCATTTATGATGGGGACTGGTGCATTTCTGGTGTTGAAATCATTACCGTGATTTTAAATTGTTCCACATTTTTGTTTCACTTGTGCAGGAATGCATTCCACTGTTTTTATCCTCTAAAACGTCGACAGTCCGTCATTTCGTGTTTAAGCTGGAAGGAACCGTTGAGCTATCCATATATAGGGAGTTACAGTTGTTGTCCGGCGGAGAGAAGTAAACAAATTATAATATCTCAGGGCACGGAGGGGGGCGATTTACTCAGAACATTTAACGGAAGCAGCATGTCTTTGAACTGTGTGAACACCCCCCCCGAGTATTCGCCAAAAGCGAATGTGGCCACGGGAGAACATGTAAACTCCCCACAGGCACCCATGCCGGAATCGAACCAGAACCCTGTTAGCTCTGAGGCGGCAGCGCCTACTCACTGTACCACCATGCCGCCCACCTGTTATTGATCTATTTTCCGTAATCTTATGGAATGTGTGACGAGATTTACAAAGCTGCATATATATATATTTTCCCTGAGCTGTGTAAAAAAAATGCCTGCAACAGTTGCAGTATATACATCAATCATCGTTGTGTAAAATGTGTGTGGTTAGTTCTGATGGTTCTGATGTGTGTAAACCGTAGGTTGCAATTTGATAGAGTAATGTGCTAAGAGATAAACGCATGAATTCAAAATCTGCATGTTGTGCAGGGAATCATTGAGGAAATAATAATAGCACTTATAGAGTGCTTTTCACCCGAGGGTCACAAAGTAGTGCACAGAACTGTGGAAAGAACGTCATGTCAACAATAACATATGAATGGCATATCAACAGCAACAACTGTTTCTTAGTTTAGGCCATGTAATCATTGTTGTCAAGTCCAAAATTTACATTTCGAATCAATATCGGCTGTGATAACGCTCAACCTTTTACCCCTGGCACTGAGGTCAGTTGCAACACCAGCCATGAAATGGTTTAATCAATGTGAGAGCCACTACTGCGGTACTGCCCGTACAATTTCCGTCTCAGGCCATCCACCTTAAATGTAAATTGCTGTTCATTCAGGGTATTTTGCAGAGTTTGTCCGCGTGCACAAGTCGAGTAACTCTCGTCCACGGTGGTGTCAGAAGAAGAACATCACGGATGATGTTATTGACGAATTGACCTCAAATCGCCAAATCCAATTGTGGCGAATGTGATCAAAATATGAAGTAAAGGACCGTGTACAGTTCTTGAGGATAATAGGAGTGGTTGGGATTAGGAACAGTGGAGATTAGCAATCGTGGGGAATAGAGTCGTAGATAAGGAGAGGAACAGTCGTGATACACACCTGTAATCTAGTACTATGGAGACGAGAGTTGGTGGATTACACAAATGTTAATAATAATAATTTTCATTTATAGAGCACTTTTCACCCGAGGGTCAAAAAGCGCTGCACAGAGTTGCGGAGAGAACGGCATGTCAACAACAACGACATAAATGTAAAATTGGCCACAATAACGTTTTTGGGTTTTTATTTACAAATCTGAGCTGTGGCGAAAACGGCATGTCAACAATAACATCAGGACGGTCCAACTGAAAGTCAAATAGTAGCAATACATTATAGAACAAAAGGTAAGCGGAGAAAATAATAATAATAATGTTATGAAACTCCCTTCCCGTGGACATCGATGTGTCCGCCCTGGCTTACCACGAGTTACCGTCTGTATAATGGCAACATCTCTATACAGGTGTTGTCTTCTCTCTTCAGATGGTGTTGCACCATACATTTTCCCAGGTACTCCAGTTTCCTCCCATTTGTATTAATACTCGTCTTGCATTGGCTGAAAATATATTCAAAAAAAAAACCCAATGTTGGACCCTCGTGAAAGAGAGTCTTATGGCTCAGTGTGACTTTCCTACGTAAATAGATTTCCAAATGTACTGGAAGTGTGAACGGGTTTGCTGATGGTGGCAGCAGCTGGTTTGATTTGGACGCTGGTGAAATGTCTGTGTCGGATTGTACATAGCAATTTGTTTCACAGCTCTTGCAGCGTTGTTGGTGGCTTTAAGTGCAATTCTGAACGCTCGTTTTGTGTTCAGCTGCAAATACCTTCTTACATATGGACTGCCGGTGTGCGCTGCCTGTCATGTCATATATTTGTGCGGGTCAAGCCACAATATTATCATAAGGTTGTTCAGCGTGCGGCAGCGGAGGATGGTGACCTTTGAAAGAACATTCAGTCTTTTATTACAAAGAACACCCTGCATGCGCCAGCCCCATTCAACAGTAGGCACGCTCACTGGGCACAAGCCAGCCCCCGAGGCTGCTAAATGGGACCTGCGATTCAAACGTCAGCGCGGTGGCTGGCTCGCAAGTCTGTTTCTCTTAGTTTTACCGAGCGTGATAGTCAGGCGACTTCGGCCGCCTAAGATGTACAGTTGCTACTGAGGCTATCGCTAAAACATCGATTGTGTGATGCATACTTTACCCACAAGTTCAGGCAAAAGCCAGCGAGGAGAATATGATGCTTCGATTGTCAAAAGTAAAAAGGGTTTGTTGGTCGCCAGGGCTATTTCATTGTGATCATCTTGGTTTGAAGAGATTTATAACATTGTGACATGACATAACTATAATAATACGACACCAGGAATACAAGACTCCTGTACCATATAGGGACAACACATGGATGGGGGAAGAGAAAGAAACTTGCTCATTGTTTCAACTCTCGTGCAGGGAGCTTGAACTAGCGACCTCTCGATTGCGAGTCCAGTGCCCTAACCAATTCACTTTGGCAGCTCAATCCACCCGGCAGTGTGAATGGGTACACAGCTGTCAGCCATTCAGTAGGTCATGCATGTGTCGTGGGTCATCGTGTGGATATATTCCTACTTTTTGCAAGACATGTGACCTGTTTGGAAGACTATACATCATTGATGATTGCTTCAAAATGCTCCTCGAGACACCCGCGTTGATCGCTCCCTCTCCCTCCATCGTGACGTTTCACCACACACGTTAAAGGCATCCTCAGTTGCTTTGTGTGTGTGTGTGATGTGTGACTCTTATTTATATGTTGGTACTATGTATGTGTTAAGTCCCTTCTATAGCTTTGCTTTGTTCCAGGAACAATGGGCAAGGGTCGGGGTCCATTTGAAAGGGTTCTAGTGTCTTGCTCACACACCGGAATCACATTAACCCAATCCTGTTTCGCCTCTGACTCACCTCCTAGTTTGTATTTCATGAAAGCATGCCCAGTTCTCGGCGATGGACTGGCGTCCCGTCATCGGTGTATCCTTGCCTTGCGCCCTGTGTCTGCCGGGATAGGCTCCGGCTTCACCGTGGCCCTGTATGGGACTAAGCGATTTCAGACAATGAGATGAGATGAGATGCCCAGTTCTTCAAACACTTAGTTATTCTCTTCTGATGTCCGCATTTCAGAGCTCTATATCTGTGCACTGCTGACTTCAATAAATGGCCTCCAGGTTTGGCTGAGCTTTATTCTCATTTCTTGTTTGTGGTTCATAGTCTTTTCTGTCTTGTGAATCTCTATTGTTTCACGAATAAATCTTGGACCTTTGCGGTGGATGGCTGCGAGGACTCACATCTTGTCAAAATCTTGACTAGTGCCATCGGCTATTGTGGACATCAGAAGAGAATCACCAAGTATTTGAAGTTCTGGGCATGCTTTCATGAGATACAAACTAGGAGATGAGTCAGAGGTGAAACAGGATTGGGTTCATGTGATTCCGGTGTGTGAGCAAGACAATGGAACCCTTTCAAATGGACCTCGACCTTCGTCCATTGTTTATGGGACAATACATAGTACCTACATATAAATAGGAGTCACACACGACACACACACGCAAAGCGCTTGAGGATGCTTCTAACGTGAGGCGAAACGTCGCGATGGAAGGAGGGAGCGATCGACGCGGCTGTCCCGAGAGAGCAGCTTTTTGAAGCAATCATCATGCATCGAGCCATGAAAACCGACATCATATGTCAATGCCTTCCAGAGGATCTCTCTTGCGCTCGTTCGAGTGGAGGTGCTTTTGCCAGTAGTGGGAGCAAGAATGTTAAGGGTTGCACCTTTGCCTTTTCACATGTGGACAGAGTTTAAGCTTTTGCTGATTTTTTTTAATGACTTGGTGTTACAAAGTGTACACATTGCCAAGATAAACCTTAAGTTTCTTTTTCCTTCCAAGAAATGTCTTAAAGTATGTTGAATAAAAAATAAAGCGCTGCATATATTTTTAAAGCCTTATCTGTGTTTTAAAAATTAAATAAACATGCTCTTAGTGCTGTAGAGCACACATGAAACAGAATCATAAGCATTAGTGTAATGTGGTGCCTTCACCACCTACCAATGTCCAGCGTCGTGAAGTATCGTATTGTAAAACAGCTCCGTGGTCGCCAAGGCATTGAGGCCTTTATCTTTCATGAATTACAAACCTGTACATGATGCATCGAGCTATAAAAACCTATATCAGGCCTGTTATTACAGAAGAATTCCTCCACCGATTAACCATATAACCTCTTACCCGCAACTCCAACAATTTGTAACAGCTTTTGAATACTATTATCAGTGGCAATTTGCAGTGGCCATTTTCACACAGTTGTCTGGAGTTTGAGCCGTAGTCAATGCCAGAACAACTTCCAGTTATGGGTAATTATCTGTAACGTTTTCGCACGGACAACAGAAAATTGTGTGGTAGAACTGTTTATGACCATGGTTGGACTGTCCCTGACTGACTACAATTAAACTTCAAAATTAAAATTCCCATGCACCTCTTCATACTTACTGTTTTTTGTCTTGTGTTGTCCAATCTTGAATATTGCTCTTTACTCCATTATTACGGTTGGGTTTCATCTTTGTACAAGATGGTGTTTGTGCGCTTGTTTAATTGTGCACTATTAAGTGTTATTTTTTATTTTTATGATTACGATTATAGCTTTATTAATGTGATATTGTTGCTGTGAGTACATTGAATTGCGCTTTGGTTTTAAGTGTTTTTGCGTTGGTCCGTTTGGAAGTTTGCTATCGCGGGGATCCTCCATCCAGAGCTTGCCAGCTCTCTGGGTGCATTTTGCTGTAATAATAAGCATCTGTATATCTATATCTATATTCATTGTTCCGTCTGGAAACCGTCAATGGAAAGCATTAATGTTTTCAAATGCGGGCTATAACAATGTTCTATTTGTACCTACTGCAGCATTTTACAGTGCACGGTCCTTCACAACTACTTCTTTCACTGTTGTAATAATAATAATAATTGCATTTATGGAGTGCTTTTCACCCGAGGGTCACAATGTGCCAGCATCTGACAGCAGCTATTGGAATCGAGCCACTGGCGTTGTGATAACTGGCGTAATGACAAGTACGCTCAGCGCTAGAAAACCTATGTACCCACTCAGCCAGGCATGACCGAGTGGTTTCCACGAGTTACAGCCAGGATTCTGATTGCTTACAGGCTTCCAGCAGATGCACCGTAATCTACTGAAAGAACAAATTGACCTCGACTGCAAACACAGGCAACCTCCACTGATGCCACCAACAGCAGTATGTGTGAGCAGAAGCCGTATTGACCGAGATTGCTGGAAACAATTCTGACCGCCTATTCATTACACGATTTACAGGAGCAATCCTACTATCCGCATTAATGTGGAAGACAATTATTACGGATCACATTGTTCTCTACATGTCCATGACCACCCCACGTTTGTGATTGTCTGGATTTTTTGTGGCTAAGTTGATTACATTTGTGGATACTACTATATGCATATCCCATATGACCACGGTTCACATGAATTTTACTATACAATATGGTACGTGTAATTTATGTTGCATTTTCTCAGAATACGAGTAAATTATAGTAATGTTTACTTAGTCTTTGGCTAATTACTCGGTTGGCTCTTGCAGTACAATTGCCACATCAATAGGGCAGCTTTAGCACTCTCAGGGTTGCTCAATTTCTCTGCAGAGAACTTGCTCGTGATTTGAATTCAAAGGCACAGAAATAATAAGACTGGCTTTTAAAAAAAAAAATGTCATCGGCGACGTTTTAGGCAATGTGGCTTTTTCACAGCATGTCTCTTTTTATAACAGTAATTTACTTACAAGGACGACAAGCACAAGTCCATCGACAGTGGCAGCAGTTGTCAAACATTGCAGGGTGGGAATTTGCAAGATTACAGGACCAAACACATGAATCCATGCAAAAAACTTGCTGCAAATAAAACTGAATTATGGGGTGAATGACCACACTGCAGTAACTCATGAGGAGACCACGTTTAAAGTGAAAGTGTTTTTCTTTGACAAAGCAGAACAAATGCTACTGTACTGTATTTGTGTTGTTAAACACCACCATAGGAATGAGGAATTTCCACAACTGGCTCAGGGTTGTAAATGGAAGATGAGTACCACCTCAATAACCGTTTGAGCAGGAAATAACTTTTGATATTTTTTGGCTGCTGCTTTAATTGAAAGGCTGCTTGGGGTATTTGCTGCTGTATTTCGTGTCTGTATAAACATATAGGTCCATTAATTTTGCTAACAATTTTTTATATCCAGAGTTTTACCATCTAATCTAAGACCTTTTCCCCATTTCATGCTGTGATTTGAAATATTTACTTAAAGTGTCAGATCTAGAACATCACCCTCTTAATCTGAAATAGTCAATTTTTTTGTATCGCTGAAGTGTAATCGTAAAATAGTTCTCCCTAAAGGTCACCATTTGTGAATATCGAATCATAAGCCTCTTTATTGTTCCTTAAATGCTCGAAATAGATTGACTACACAGGACTTGATAATACTATTAGGACACATTCAATAAAATCATAGAACACAACAGAAAATGAGTTAACATTATTTGACTCCAATTCCTACAAAATTAATGTAATATAGTTTAAATGCATATATCTACGTGATGAGATGAAACAAAAAGAGCACGGAGTCCAGTACTTTTTGCACACTCGTAGGGCAATAAAGTAATTCATAATTCAATACTATTGAATATCCGTGAATCAACCACTTATGCCAATAAACATCGCCACATGGAAGCTATTAAGACACGTGAATACAGTAATTATTGTAGTAGCTAAAAACACAGCTAGTATACATCGCATGCAACAAATAATCATCTGTTAATGTAATCGATAGCATTTTACAAAGTGCATTTTGTGTACTGATGTAGGTTTTCATGGCTGATGTATGACAATTGCTTTCCAAAGTTATCCTTTTGGGATAGAGGGAGGGGGGAACTATTAATATAGCTCTCCTGAAAGAACAGCTTTAGAAAGCAATTCTGAGAGCGCATTTGTCGTTGGGTGTTCATTTATGAATTCACAGGAGTTGACACGGATTGAGGCCTCCCTGTGTCGTTGCCATCCTTTCATGGTCATGTGATTCCACAATCCATCTCACGCCTATGCTTGAGCCAATCTCATTGCTCCATCTCCTCGGTGGTGGTTGTCCTACGGCTATGTTCCCTTATTTGGCTGTCAGTTCATAACCAATTTCGCCCATTTGATATTACACCTTCCAGCACATATATTCTGTTCAAGGCCATTTTTTTAATTTGTATTTATTCTCTAATCCATGTTTTTTCCCCTCTTCGTGCAACTGCTTCGCCATGTCACATTTCCAGTCCTTAGGCACACTGGTGTTGATTTTCACCATCAAGTAAAAATTTCCAAAAACACTCCATCACACTCCAGCTTGTCTCTTCTCTCATTTTGATCCCAGTCTACCTTAAATAATTGGCCTCCTTTGAATACATGCTCGGTTCAGTTTGCAGTTTTGTCTCAAACAATTACGTATCTAAATGTACCCAAAAGTTGATTTTGCCATATATGAACAAATCGGTGTTAAAATAAACATTTTGCAAATAATATTTACGCGCATTATGAGCCGCGGCTTGACATATAACGTTGGGTGATTGGGTTCTGCTAAAAATGTACGGTGTCGGCTAAAGTAAATTTTAAAACAGTGAGAGTTTCACGGGAAGCAAGGCAGCGTGTGTGTGTGTGTGTCTGTACATGTGAGCCCGTGTGTGTGTGTGTGCGTGTAAAAGCCCATTAACGCGCCATGAAAACCTTCTTTGTCTGGGGCTCCAGTGCGTGCCAGGAAAGGCTTTGGAGAGAGCACGGGGAGAGCGGGCTCGGAGAGCCGCCTGTTTATTGAGAACAGCTGGGAATACTGTACCGAGGCATGCTGAAAGCATTCATCTTAATGATCCGCACATGCGCCCCTAGCTCCCCGGCCACTGTAGCTGAGACCTGTTTTTGCCAGTGGAATTCTGGGTTTTTGAGAACATAATTACATGCTCAGAAATGTGCAAAATAGCCACACGACATGAACATCGTTATTCATAAGATAAATATGCATGCAGTAAAAATATATATATTGTGTCATCAGGTTTTGTTTGCAGGACTAATACATTTATAGTGTGTATCGAAATTTAGTGGATAGAAATGTATGCGCCGTTATTTTATGGATTAAAAAAACATGATTCTTCAACGCCTGTTCTTCCTGTAGATGACATTCATAGAACCGTGGTGCTATTAATAATAATTGTATTTATAGTGCTTTTCACCCGAGGGTTACAAAGCACTGCACAGAACTGCGGAGATAACGGTATTGAAACAGCAACGACAACGAAAAATCAGCAACAATAACGTTTCTTTTTTTACAAATCCAAGCTGTGGAGAAAACGGCATGTCAACGATATCAGGACAGTTCAACTGAAAGTCAAATAGTAGCAATAAATTATACGACATAAAGTAAGCGGGAGAAAAAAATATTCAACAAACAAGGAAGGAATAAATGTTCCCGAGCAGGCGCAGGTCGGCAGAAAGCCATCATCCGGGTGTGACGACATTGAGCCGCATCAACAGTCCTAGCCAGAGGGCTTGAAAGCCTTACAGAACAAGTGAGTCTTGAGACGAGATTTAAGATACCCAGGGATTCAGCTGATCGAATCTCCAATTGAAGGGCATTCCAGAGTCTGGGAGTAGCGCGCGAGAAGGATCTGTCACCCATCGAATGGAGATGCGATCTGGGCACATGCAGAAAGCCCGTATTGGAGGATCGAAGTTGTTTTGATGAAGGTGCCTGAAGTAGGTCATGGATGTATGTTGGAGCAGCGCAAGTGAGAGCTTTGCAGGTGGGAAGGAGGATCTTGAATTCAATCCGGTATTTAACTGGTAGCCAGTGGAGAGACATCAGTACTGGGGATATGTGATCGCGGATGGGTGTGCGAGTGAGGACTCTAGCAACCGCATTCTGCACATGTTGGAGACGATTTATCAGGTATGTAGGGGTGCCAGGGAACAGTACATTGCAGTAATAAATTCGTGAGGAGATGAAGATGTGTATTGGCTTCTCAGAATCAGCGGGTCACAGGATGTTGCGCAGTCTGGCTATCTTTCTGAGATGGAAATAGGCTATCTTTGCCACCTTGTTGATGTGTGTCTCGTGGGTGAGTGAGGAATCAAGAGTCATACCTAGACCCCGAACTGCCTGAGCAACTTTGATGGTCTGGTCATAAAAAAGCATCAATTGGATAGGTTCAGTCTTGGACAATTGGTGTGGGGTTCCGACAAGTAAAACTTCTGTTTTGTCACCATTTCGTTGAAGGAAATTTTAATTGAGCCAGGCCTTCATAGTTGACAGTGAGGACTATATGCAAAGACCAGACGCATGTATGGATGGCTTTGTGTGGATATAGATTTGCATGTCATCGGCATAGCAATGGTAGCTGAGATTGAGGCTGCGCAGGATATGGCCAAGTGGTTGTATGTAGATGCTGAAGAGGAGTGGGTCGAGAACTGAACCCTGAGGAACTCCAGACAAAGCAGTATGGATCTCTTGAGTATTGTCTTCTGACACCAACGAACTTCTTCCAGTTGGAGAGGTAGGAGCTCAACCAATGAAGGGCACAACCAAGAGACCCCGATTCCCTCCAGTCGCTAAAGTAAGATCGGGTGGTCAATGGTATCAAAGGCAGTACTCAGGTCCAGGAGGACAAGAATACTTGGCAAGCCTTCATCAGCAGTGACGAGTAGGTCATCAACAACTTTTACAAGAGCATTTTCACTACTATGGCCGAATCTGAACACAGATTGGAAGGGATTGAGGAGGTCATTGTTGAGAACGTGTTTCTGGAATTGTGCTGCTACGACGCGTTCAAGGATCTTAGAGAGGAATGATAGATTTGAGATGGGGCGATCATTTTCAGGGATGTTCAATCGAGGCCAGGTTTTTTTACAGCAGCGGGGTAACTGCGGCACATTTGAATAGTGGGGGGACGTACCTGGAGGAATTGAGTTACTAAATAGATTAGTGACAAATGTGCAAGGGATTTGAAATTTCCCTGGATGATTTTAGATGGGAAGGCATCCAGGGAGCATTTTGTGGGCCTCAGATCTGGTAATTAAAGAAGAGACCGTGGATTCCATTAATTCGGAAAATTCCAGAAGTTTTGAGGTCAAGGAAGGTGGAGGAACATTTATTGAGGTATTGGTTGGTGGTTGAGGCTGAGTATAGATTCGGTGGGCTTCAGTTTTTTATGAAAAAAACTTAATCAGCTGATCCGCCTGATCTCTATTAGTGAAGGGAGGTGAGGGAAAGTGACTGTTTGGCCGAAGGAGCTGATTAATAGTCGAGAAAATAATCTTGGGCTTGTCGCAGGTATCAGCGAGAATGCTGGAAAGATGGCTAGTACGGGCACAGTCAAGTGCCTTCCGGCAGCGGAGGAGCTGTTCCTTAAAGATTTGAGCATGAACAATGAGGCTCGATTTTATCCAAGTGCGTTCGGTCCTGTGTGCATTTGCCTGGGGATCCAGGAGTTCTGCAGTATACCAGGGGGATGGTTTTTCACCCGAGACATAGCGTGATTTTAATGGGGCCAGATCATCCCGTATGATTAACAGCACGTTGTTGTAAATTTCTGCTGTTGCATCAGAGGCAGAGTGAGCTGAGGCGGAGAGTGAAGTACTGTTGATAGCTGCATTGAATATGTCTGGAGTGAGGGTGTTAAGGTTTCGAAATTGGACTTTATGCTTGGTGATGGAAATTTGAGGCGGTACTTGAAGATCAAACCACACAGTGGAGTGATCAGACAGACCTGAGTCAGTGAGGGACAGGTTGGTTACCGATATGCCCCATGAGCAAGCTAAGTCGAGAGTATGGCCACATCTGTGAGTACAGATGTCACGTGTTGAGTGAAGCCAAGTGAGGTCAGAGTGGCCATGAGATTTCTTGTAAGAGGGCTCTTTGGAGAGTCAACATGGATGTTGAAATCGCCACGAATCAGGAGCCTTTAAGACCTGGAACACATCTTAGAAATCAGCCCAAATAGTTCATTGACAAAGAAGAGGAGTTTCCAAGTGGGTGGTAGAGCAGAACCAACTTCACAGGTTGAGCCGACTTCTAATCCAGAGACATATGCTCAAATTAATTGAAGGTCAGCAACGGAATTGGTCGGATGTCGGCAGACACATGGTGGAGAGCTGCTTGGCCACAATCACGGCCATGTGAATGAGCCTGCTGATGGGGTGCAAAGTCTCGCTGTAGGGCCTGATTCAGTGTGAGAAAATCATCTTGATGATGCCAGGTCTCTGTCAGGCAGAGTATGTCCAGACTCTTGTCCGAGATCAGCTCAGCGATGGGTGGGGCTTTTTTGGTGTTCAAAGAGCGCACATTGAGCAGGGCAAAGTGGATTTCAGTTGCGGACAATGTGCGTGTAGGAAGAGGGGGCGTCAACCAGCGGTATTTTTTTTAGCAAGCAACGTCCAGCTGGAAACGGTCTACTGTAACGTGTTGTTTCCTCGGTAGCCGATTTGTAGGGCTTAATACGGGGATGGGTTTAGGGAAGTAAATTGTTGGCAGGTTAATGGGTTTTTGTTGCTGGCACCCCAATGGATGTAACGAGGGCATCGAAGTATCATCAGCTCACAGCAAATGGCCAGAAGTTTGGGGCTACAAGGAACCTGTATAGGAATCAAGCTCTTTAGAGCTATGCATGTGTAGGTGATCATATCGAACAGGGGCCTGAGCCCAGGGATGCAAGGAAGGGCCACACCCAGGATCCGACGCCAACACATCATGGAGAAACTCCCTTGGTGTAATTGACTCAGCAGGCCAATCAACCGAGAGAGCTGCGCATCCCTGAACGGCAGGAGGAATGGATAAGAAAGAGTCAGTGTTAGAGATGGAGTCACAGTGTTAGATGGGAGTCACTGTTAGAGATGGGAGTAACAGTGTTAAGAGATGGGAGTCAGTATTAGAGATGAGAGTCAGTGTTAGAGATGAGAGTCACAGTGTTAGATGGGAGTAACAGTGTTAAGAGATGGGAGTAACAGTGTTAAGAGATGGGGATCAGTATTAGAGATGAGAGTCACAGCGTTAGACGACTACGAATTACAGAAGAGTAAAACAGTTAAGTTATAAAAATTATTTCAGGCACACAATGATTTGTAAAACGCGCTTCAAAAATACCGGCGGCTTAACGTAATTAAGGGACCATTGCAAACCGCAACACGAGACAAAGTTGAATGGCAATACATGAAGTTAAATTAATGATTTAAACTAATAAGAATTAAGAAAAATAATAAAATAGTTTTGCTGTGAATCAAGTGAGGTACAGATACTGAATCAGGCGAGCGAAGTTGTGAATCAAGTGCGGTACAGATATTGA
>JAZEWT010000017.1:15881577-15917877 GCA_036362905.1 Mordacia mordax
GTTGTTGTGAGTCAAGTGCGGTACAGATACTGAATCAGTGAATCAAGTGCGGTACAGATACTGAATCAGGCGAGCGAAGAGGCGCAGTTGAAGCCGGGGCCCAGGTCTTGCAACACGTGTCGAGGCCTCAGTTGTTCTAGTCGAGAAGGCCCCGACGGTTTTAGCGTAACAATATAATGATTAAGGACAAATAATTATCAGTATCAATTAAGGAAATAGAAATAAAACGAAGGTAACAATAATAAAGCAATCTAGGTTGCTTCAAATACATTAAATAATAGCGGTTTATCTACCATGTTGGGAGCGGCTGAGAATTCGCCCGCCTGCGTCCCTTAACATCCGGGTACTATTGTGAGACAAGGTGTAAATTTCGTACTACATTAGAGTTGTAAATATTTAATGACTTAACGAAAAATATGCATTATTTTATTGCACGAATTGTGCAGCACCAACATACTTTATACTGCTTTGGGGTTTTTATGTTTGACTTTTATAAGTGCTGTACGTTCTTCATAGTTCCTGGGAAAAACCTGGAAAAACGCCGAGCTAACGCTCTCACAACCAGTGTAAATTACATTCTAATTGAACACTGTATTGCTATCAGCCACTTACTCTGTTAACATTGACCAATTTGAACGAAGTATTGCCCCAAACATGGAGAAAAAGCAAAGCAAAGTTCTCTACAGTTTATGCAAATTTACAAATACCCTTTGACCTGACAAATGCCTGTCTGCACGCCGAACTGCTAATTACTGTGAATACAAACCAAGACGAACTTATCTTGGAAGGGTGTTACATCATCCATTCATTATGCACGATTATCCCTAACTTTTTTTGGAAAGCATGAAGAGACCAACACTTCTGCAGTGTCTTAAATGCGTGTGGGGTGAAGGAAATGGTGAGAAATTGTCAGGCATTACCCCTTATGTTGTGGCTCTGCTTGGCCATGCTGGGCTGCTGTAGCTAAGCTTGCTGCAGCTGAAGCGCCTATCATTCCCACTCTTAGCTCTCCTGCCAGCTGCTATGTTGCATTATCCTGCTTATTAGGTAACTTGAGATGGCAAGGCTGACATCTCATAAATACCACCGCTGCCTGAATTCTATTATATCCTGGAAAACATGAAGCTAGAGATGACCAAAATACTACATTTGGATCACTCGAAATTCACTAATTGGTAGCTTTCTCTTTTGCGTCTTCAATATGAAATGCAGTTTTAGGCATCTTTGCGTCATCCCTCTGTAGCATGTGATTTTAAGTTGCACTTTGAGATGAAATGTCGCGGCTTCATCTTTTCACGAGTATGTAAAATGTAGTTTATTCTTCTACGGTGTATATAGTTTAAATTGTTACAATGTGGGACAGCGCTCCCCGCTTTTACCACTCAGCATTGACCATCATGACAACGCCTGATCGAACGGCCCAAACGACCCACGTGCACTGTGATGGGAGGCCCTCATCCAGCAGTGGATGGACAGAAGATTGTACACATGCACGCGCGCATACTATGCTTGCTTGTGCTACACTGATAGATGTAACGTAGCTATTGCAATACGTCAGTTCATTTAATAGGCAGCAGCAGCTGACGCGATTTATTTTTAAGCTATGGTTCGGGGAAGTTCAAAATAGCGACGCATAACGTGACTGCTATTGTGCCGTGGACTACGCTACCGGACTGCCACAGAACACATGCGGGGAAGTATGTTTTAAATTTGCTCTGATCACAACGTGTTTTTGAAATGAACACACAATCACATTGCAAACATACACGAGCTCCGCTGTGCTTTGCTGTGGGCCAGAAGGGATGATTGAGAACAGTGCTCCTTGTTAATCCAACTGGCACAGACGCCTTGTTTCCATGACCACTGGGGAAGTGAGTTGCGTTGGCCCAGGATTAGCAACCAATCTGGATCTACGTCTCCACACTCACTGTGAGCCACGGGGCTCCTCCCTGAGCCCGACTCCTTCTGCTCCGTAACCCCCAATGTCCACTTACCCTGCATGACCAAGAGGTGGGGATCAAGAAGCTAGCTTGATAGAGTCTTGTCAAGTTTATGTTATCTGTCGTTGCACTATTCTAAGTACTGATACGTTCCCACAATTAAAGGCGTGAGAACAGACTCGGCAGTCCAGGAATGGCCCCATTTAACCTCCCAATATTGGCAGTATGGCACGGGCCCCTGTCTCCACGTTTCACAAGCCTATTGTTTTTTCATAACCGATCTGGCCCTTTTCACCTACCTCGTTAATCTATATTGCTAGGACATGTCATGTTTTGGAAGCCATAAAAAACACGCTCTTTTGATAAATATAGACTTTCGCCAAAGACCTGCCCAACTCATGTGATAGCTTATTGGAAACGGAACTTTGTACCAAAGTTGGCAGTCGGAGTTGTGGGAGAACATAGGCCATCTTGAGCATACGGGATACTGTATTGTATTTCTGCTCGGCCAACACAATAAATGAATTGGCAGCCAACTCGGGATTGTTTAAAAAGCTAGACATAAAGTTTAGGCAGAGCAGCATCAGTGGGTTTAGTGCTTGAACTGTGTGCTTCTTGGAAACGGATGCGGTGTTGGTGTGGAGCTGGCTTAGCGGGATGCTGTGGAACTCAAACTGAGTGAGGAAGCCTGCTTTGCAGTAAAATCAGGGCCTATTACCAATTAACTTGGAATGTGCCCTGGTTCAAGGGTTCTCAACCTTTTGCACCTCCAGGCCCATTTGCGTATGGCCACCCTAGACCATAGGCTCGTGGCCAACTCGTGGGTCGTGACCTGCCGGTCGAAAATAGCAGCCCTAGTTCAACATATCTCATAAGGTAAGAAGGAAGGTTAGGTGAATACCACGCACTAAACAGGTGTTGGGTACAGCAAACGGCAGTGCAGAAACATCCTTTGATGTACTACTAAACATAATACTCAACCAACCAGTACTGACCTTGAAGTAGGATTTAACCCCCCCCCCCCATAACCAGCGCCGTGTGGGGAGGCTCTCATTCAGCAGAGTATTTACAAAAGGTCCGTACATGTTCATGGCTCGGAAGATAAATTGAGAGACGTCCGTGTGCACATCTTATCTCGTGGCTAAGGGTGACGGAGCTGGGTAGTCCGGTGTTAGATGTAATGACAGGTGAAGTGCGTTAATAGCATCAAACGATGATGGTTCCAAGCTCAGTTCTGCAGTTCTGGCCACTGCAGAACCAAGACCTTCGGGGTGCTAGGAACCGATCCAGTGCTGATCCCGTCCGGTTACCACCGGCGATGAAAGTGATGCAAGGTATTGTGCGGTTGCATTATCAGCAGGGCATCCGAGGGCCCTCCGGTTAACGCATGTAGTGCTCGGCAAGTTTAGAACGAATGATAGAACAGTGTCCTGCCAGCATGTTGTGTTGAAACACTTAATTAGAAATGTCAATAGAGTACTCTTATCAGAATGTTAAATGCAGCTGTACATGAATGCACTTTCATTTGTATGAATACAGTACTATTAGGTCTAATTTCTTCTTGTTATGCACATCCTGTCTCGTCCAGTAGCTTGACATGCACTTGCGTTTAGGTGTTAAGTCTACTTCACTTCCACAGTGTATTGTGTTCTATACTACAGTGCTCGATTAAAAAAAAACTGAACCCATTCCGCAGTAACTGCAATAAAATGGAAACTATTTATACAATAGGCAACGTTTTGGGAAATGGCCCTTCTTCACATCCGCGGTGGAGCAGAGTGTTAGATTAAGATGGGAATGAACATCGTGATAACTAGGTAGGTCAGCGATAAATATAAGACTAATTATGTTTTAAATAGGTTGAATGGAGCAGTGAGTAACGCTGCTGCCTCACAGCAAGAAATCCCAGGTTCGGTTCCCGGCTCGGGTGCCTTTCTGTGTGGAGTTGCGTGTTGTGCCCGTGTCCGCGTGGCTTTTCATTGGGTACTCCTGTTGCCTCCCACAGTCCAAAGACACGCTGCTGCCTAGGTTAATTGGCCTGCTGGGCAAATTGCCCCAAAAAAGTGCCCCGACATGTACTGGCGTCAAATCTTGGGTATAGCCCCACCGTGCACCCTCTGGTCTGCTGGAATGGGCTCCACCTACCCCCCTCCACAAAACCTTGTACAGGATTGAGCGGGTATTGATGATGATGATAGAATCAAATTACATTTCGGTGCAATACGAGACATGTGAACACAGTACTTGGAAAAGTACCGCATACTGTATTCAGTATTGGTTTTATTGTTGTTGATGTCTGCAGGTAACAGAATGGCTACAGGTGTTGTGTATTCTGCACTCCATGGCAGTGAGACCAGACCCCAGAGATGAACACGTGTTGTGGCCATAATATTTATTTCATTAAGTATCACGTACCAATGTAGTGCAGGTCCATCCCGTGCAACTTACAGGCTTGTCCAGATGCCTTGTGACGTCCATTTAACTGACCCTTGACCTTTTAAATAACGCTAAATTAACTCAGATTAGTAAAGTGTAAATTCCTTACGTCACATTAAACACCCACTATTGTCCATTAGTATACTAAAATAATAAGTTTTGGAGGATTAAATGGGGGTCACAAGACATTTGGATGTTGCTGTACGGCACAGTTGTGTGATCTTGTTTAACGCAGTGCTGTCTGTTGAACACTGTTCCCTCTGTAACTATACAAACATTATTTTTTGAACTGCCAAAATTCGACATATTTCCGCACAAGTAAAGAGAATAATAGTTGGCGTTGTCTCTAAATAATTGTTCATGAAAGTTTAAATGCTCTGCTGGCTCTTACCTGGGGAGGTTGGATGGGTTGAGTCATCACAGTTTTGTGACAGGAAACACAGTAGCAGCTGGTGTTCAATCTTGCCGCTGTCATAAGTCTGAGGAATGAAAACACACAACAGAAAACACCTACCTTGAGGCATGCATAATTGTACAAGAGGGTTTGCTGCAAACAGCTTGAGTTTTCGCTCATCTTAGTCGATGTTTTATGTCTGTGCTTAAAGACACCCCCACCGACTGCAGCACAACAGTGGTTTATATGTTGTGTGCAGTGTAGGTGAAAGAGAAATTGATATCGAAATATTCCAAACGTGGGATTTCAGACTGTCGGTGAATTATTAGCAGTCCTTGACCTGATGTAGGTTTTCACGGCTCCACGCAAGATGATCGATTTCCAAAGCTGCTCTTTCGGGATAGCTGTGTCGAGAGAGGAGAAGCGCACGGCTATCCTAAAATAACAGCTTTGGAAAACAATCATGCATTGACTTTTTATTGCCAGCTAATATATATTTGTGGCTAATAACGTAATTACAGGGTAGTTCATTCTGTGATTATTGAAAAGTATGAAATCTCGATGTGAGTTATTGCGTTTTATGGGATGCGTTGTCGAATTGAAATATTTATTTTAATTGGAGTGAAACGCGATGTTTAGAGTGGAAATTTGCACTTTCAAACATGCTCATTGCCTGTAATCAAACACTGCATCTCATTCGTAAAATATGTGGAAATTCTAAATTGTTGTTAAAGTTTGTACCCGACACTGTTATCCACGTTGAAGTGCTGGGGAGTAGGAGGAACAATAGTGGTAGATAAGAGGAGACATCATCCTAATATCCACAAAATAACTATCTAAAATGTATTCTACTGATGCGGGTAAGGCAGTGAACCGCCTTTGACATAGTGGAGCATAGATAGTACAACAAACTCGCATTTCACTCCGTCTCTGAACGCCTGAAGATGCCTCCAACGTGAGGGGGAGGGGGGCGAAACATCGCGAAGGAGAGAGGAGGAATGCTCGGATATCTGGAAAACAGCTTTCGAAAGCAATACTATGTTAAGGTTAACAAATGCAGGTAATAAAATGAATTGGCCGCTCCCCTCCTATCTGCAAAATTGGTGCCGTAGTAAGATGAACTTAGCTATGACCACTTCCAAGTGCGTCCTGTTATCCGTGAAAAATCACAGATAATCGGAAGCTGCAGTGGTGGTATTGTGTTGATCATCCGTGGTAGTTGTTGGCATCGCCACCATAATTGTCGTACTCTTTACATCGCAAAACACAGAGATGGATAGAGTAAATGCCTGCTAACGGCTACTCCGTAGTGATAGTGCAGTAATCCGTGAAAATCACGTGGTCAGAATTCTCAGGTGGATGCTGGATTAAAGGATCGCTGATCCAACTACGGTACTCAGTTTGTTAATAATAATAATGCACTCCTCGGGCGCTTTTCACCGCACAGACATGTGCAGAGAATGGCATGTCAACAACAACGACATAACGTTTTTGTGTGTGTTGTGAATATGCTGTCTATGAAGTGGACAAAGGAACTACACATAGTTCCCCAAAACAAAACACAAGTGCTAATGTGATGTACAATAGTTGTATGCGTGACAATACGTATTATGCAGCATGTTTTTGTTTTTTAAACGTTTATTTTTCATTTACTATTGCACGGTCATGTTAATGGCTATGAAATAAGGATTGTGCTTAAAATCCGTAACTGCTGTTGGGATAAAAGCGAGTTTTATTCAGTTCTGAAAATATTTAATTGATGACGTTATTGCAAATAAAATGCACTTCGTTTTAACATGGTTGAAAATTAAGGCAATTTAAAGGTTATTTGAGCACTGCAACATTTATATTACATAAGGCTCACCAGATGCTGGTTTGGTGTTAGTATCCCCATGATAACATTGCTGTTCTCTTACAATCATGTGAAACAATAAGGTAGAATATAATATCATCCTTATCCATGGATTCTGTAATGTTTTGAAACTTTTATTTGTTCTCAAAAATATTTACTGTAATTTGCAATGCTAATGATACGATATATGATGTCAGCAGGAGTGGAGGTTTACACATCACATGTGATGGCACATAGGTTGATGCTAAGCATTTGCCCAGAAGGGTTATGAAACTCTTTAACTTTGGCACAATTTCATTTACATGACATCATCTGTACAATAGTTATCGTGATCCATGTTGAAATTGGACCCACAGATGGACGAACAGAGTCAATGCATTAAAGTATTAAATTTTAGTGGAAATACGCTAACTATGGCGTGTGCGAGCTAATCAAAATCACAATTAACACTGACAGGTGAATTCAATAACTAATCTGTCAAGTTGTTATACAAAATGTTCATTCTTGAGTTTTTTTTCTTTTACAGTGCCAGCAGGTTATTGGTGTAGTAATGTTGAGTTATTATTTGTGGAATGTATATGCAAAGATTACCTATGCATTTCACTTGGGCTGATTTGCTTGACACGTTCTGTCACGGAAAATGTGCTTGATTTGTAACCAGTGATTGCTTGTTCGCAGAAATACTCGGGGGAAATGAGCTTCCTGTCCAAAATTGTCAGACACACTCAACATCAGCAGCAATTTGCCACAGGAGGTCTGAATCAATATGCAACAGCACCCTTAAGTGAAAGATAACTTGTTTGTTAACTGACATTTTTTTACTATCTTAATGAGATGGATGCATGGCATAAATACAAATGTAAATATTTTTGCTATAAAATCCAAAATTGCGTCTTTACAACTCATTATAACACAATAAATACTATTACATCACCGAATTGAGAGAGGTGAATAGCAGGTTGGGGGGCCTTTATCAAGCAGTGGATTGACAGTGGCAGATGCTGGTGATGGTGCATACAATACAGCACACGTAATGATGTCACTGGCTGAGACATATAAAATGTGAAATTATGTATGTTCATATATGTATATTATTTGTGGTAATGGTAAATTATTTATTACATAAACTAAATATTCTAACACTTGGCATCACGAAGGGCCACACATCTTGCATAAAATGTGTCGGAATACAAATAAATATTTCCAACCCACAGGCAATTGCAGCACAAGGAAGAGATGCAATTGTTTAGCTGCAAAAACTGTGACATGCATTATGTATGCCTGGTATAGTGGGGTATTTGTGAGGGTGCATTTGGCACGGTTCCAGTTTGGCATGTGATGATCCACCCACACCCCAGTGTCTAATGAATCATCATAATTTGGGCTTGCTGTCTGATCTAGGATTCTCGTCTCTGGTCTGATCTGATGATTGACATCTCATTTCTATTGTTTCTCTTTTCCTGTGCATCACTGTGTTAAGTATCACGACAAAAGAGTTTCAGTCGTAAATAATTTATGCACGACAACAATAGCTGCTATTCGCCACTTTATTTGCGGTGATGTCACTGCAGCGTTTGTACCAGGCTAGGTGCACTTTTATGGCCTTCTGTGGGGCTATTTTTTTCGGCAGCTCTCGTATTTAAATAGATGTCACGGGTGATGGACGACATGGCTCATGGTGGTGAGCCTCATACTCAAACGCTTGAGGAAGCAAACATTTGAATGGCTTGCTTAGTCTGAGCTCATTGATGAAGTGTCCCTGTGGATGTTTGCTGAAGTGAGCAAGTATGCACAATTTGCCGAGACAATCTTTGCACGGTTCACCAGCAGTGTCACATTTCAGAATATTGTATACAAATGGGAATTTGTAATGTATGGTAAGTGAATAATGAAGCTGCACACATAAGGCTTTTTTGTATTAAGTAAAAAAAGACCCAACTGTGCATTATATTTCTAGTCCGTGTTTACGTTTTGTAGAGATGCAGCTTCCTGGATTCTTAGCTTATTGTATAATGCATTGGCATAGGAAAGTAGGCATTGACGATCCATGAAACGGATATACAGTGTTCCAGGGCTATGCACGGTTGAGTGAATTTTCAAGCAGTAACTGATCGTGTTCTACACATGAGAATCTAATCAATATGAAGACAAGAGGCGTTCAGTGGCAGTTTGGTTGGGTGATGGAATGGCTTTCAAGAAGCTGATCTGTATTGCGCCAAATTTTGCTTCTAATACTTTATTGCTGCACCGTCAATGGCGCATTGCTATGAAATCTGAAATGCACTTCATAGTCTATTTTCAAAATGCAAGTTAATATATTGATAAAGTACATTGGATTGCATATAATTTGCAAAACAATCCAAATTTCATCTGTTGGTATATTTTTGCAAGAACATGACGGCTGTGCCAGAGTAATATCTACTTGTGTAATCTGCTTATTGAATTGGGACTGGACAGTGCTTGTCGCCAGCAATTTTAACAGGGTATAAAGTGTACTGAACAACTTGTTCCACTGATATTATACCTACTTGAAGATTTATTGTTTTTTCTCTCCACCTGATATAATGAGAACCAAACTTTAGGGTGCTGTGCAGCAGTTAATTGTGCTTTTATAGTCCAGCTCACATGGAGGTGGCAGATAAATGTTTGATGTCACGTGCAATACAGTTGGTAGATATTAAATATTGTGCCTGTACGTGTGCCTCATACTGTGCTGATCAAATCCACATTGAGCCTGATGAAGGGGGAGAAAATTATTTCTGTCATGCAAATGCATCGAATGAAAAACGTTGTTAATGGTGGCTCTGTCAAGTTTTTGATTTCAACGATAAGTAGCCTAAGTCTGGGGAAAAAAAAACAACTATAATACAGTGTTTGTCATTGTCTTCTGAAGTCAAGTAGACGTAACTAACATGGCTGATGATGATAATGATAGTGATAATTAATATGCTGTCATGATATAATAGTTATCACTCTAGACTTACCACCCAGAGGTCACTAGTTTGACTTCCCGGCGTGGCTTTTGAAATAACGAACACATGTCTTGAATCTCATGGCTTCGCCCACCAAGCAATATAATTGGGTACACAATAGCCAATCAGCAGGTCCCATGTGGTGGATTAAATTGTGGGTATTGTAACCTCTTCAGTATATCTGGCCAGCATTAAAGGGCAGGGAAAATTCCTGTTCTTCTGCCAGTAGTGGGTTGAGTCAATAATTTCAGGGCCGAAGCTTTACCGCCTTTCACCTGACCTGAATGAAAGACAACATAATGTGGAGAGCTGTGTTAACAGGATGCGCAGCTCACCAGTGGAAATAAAGAAGAGAATAATGGGCTCTAACAGTTGTGACCTACTCTTATAAAACTTTATTGTAGTATTATTATGTAGGCAAATCTCAAGTAAAGTCTGAGACTTCTTGGATAAAGACAGTTTCAGAAATTAGGCAGTATCACAGTAAAACATTTAAACGCCGCCAAATAACATGGGGTGTCCTTTTGAAGGTACGATGATTTATCCGCATTTTTTCTTCGTAAAATATAACTTATTACTGATTAGCTCTTGTTGGAAACAAACACAACAGACTGGACCATATTTCTCACCTATGAAGATAGGTCGACAAAATTCCCAATTTCTGGCTGACTAATTTATTTACATACTATGCCCATGTAAGACTCTGAATGATTATCCATGTCTTTGCAGTGTCTGATGGATTTCTTAACTTGTGGAACTGTACTCCCGCACTAAACTTGCTGGATGGTCTTCCTCTGCAAATTAACTGGCCCTGCAATTACCCGCAAATGTTTTTCCCTCGCATAACCTCAGCATAAATCTGCCATTCTAGCGTGAAAGTTCTAGATCACACGCGCGACCTATCAACCCGAATATTGTGAAGAGCGGTTGGGCTGGTGGATTGGCAGTGCCGCCTGATTGCGCCAGTCATTGCTGGGTGACTTGGGTTCAGGGTTCACTCTCCTGCCAACGTTTATCAGGCTGATGGGGCCAGCTGGGCCCTGTATCATCGCAGGGACTTTTGAACGTCGTTGAGTAAATGATCTCAAGAGTGTTTGACCCCCAGTGGTTGCAGCTGTAAGTTTAAAATATAACCTATACATCCTGCCTTGATTGCACATGTAAACACTGGCTACACATGACTGGTAACTTGCTGCTAATGTACTGTAATGTTAAGACGCTTGATAATAATTGGTCTGTAACAATTTGCCCCTCCCCCCCTCACGACTGGATGAATTGTTACAATCTGGGGTCCCCACTCGAAATTATATTTTTCAATTTTGGCGAATGTAGCGGCTTCTATTGGTGGAAAACATTCTAACAATTACAAGGTATACCAATCAATTCTCATAGCTACAATTTCTTACATGTTTTATAATAGGTATCATTGGCTGAAAAAAAAATTTTGAATCGACACTCTGAGAACCATAAATTATCACGCTTTACTATTGGAACCACTCTAAGGCCCTAATACATGTCCAGTTATTACGCTGTCTACCTTGAACTACCCACACAGCAGCATGGTGAAGTATGGCCAAACAACCACCATCTGAGAGGCCCTTATCTTCAAATAGATTGACAAAACGACCATACATATATTATACTGTATGGCATTTTGTTTAAAATAAAATGAAGATTTAAAAAAACCCAATACAGCTCTGCTTTGTTTACCCAACGCAACAAATCAGAGCGCTGTGCAGCATCACCGCCTAATCCTATGCATTCATGAAAGCCAATGAATTTTGAAGAACGACACGGACATGGTAGGGAACATTGTGTTTTATTTGTGTGTGTAAAAAAAAAAATCGGTCCCGCCATGTATTTCCATAAAAGGTGAAAGAAATTGCGTGGAGCGTTTCCATTTGTGCAGCGCCTGTGTTGTGTCGGCGGGGAAGCGGGAGACAGCCAGCTGACCGCTAATGGTGCGTGCACTGCCAACGCTCCCAGTGAGCACCGCAACGACGAGTGGATTCTGCAGTCGTGCATCCCGGACGTCTTGCACATGAAAGAGCTCGTGTTGCATTACGGGAGTTAACGTCGAAGCAGCAAGCTGCCTTGTGGCATTCCTGAATAACAAAGAAACACTTCCATGTTTGTCTGAAGAACATAAATACTCTCCCTTAATGTGATTTATGGAAACGATATGGCTGATGACATTATATGGTTGATGGTGTACCGTATGGTAACCATTCCACATTATACGACTCTATCATGTAGATACAATTACTGTGCTGTTTTGAGGTATTTTTGAGTGGTTGAAATAATAAAAATAATAATATACTTTCATATGGGGCCCATTTCTTGAAATATGTCAACCCCAAGGTTGTTCGTAACTTTATCCCACTTATCCGTGAAAGATTTGCGGGTAAGTGGACACTTCCGTAGTAAAGTTGCAGTTAATAGAAAGGAATAAGGCATTGGATAATGCGTTTTTGCGGGCCTTTCAGCTGCCTTGAATCCAATGGTTTTATTGATATTACATAGACGTTCTATGTAATGGTAACTAGAGTATTGTAATGCTGTATTGCATTAGTCATTGTCCTAACGATTGAATAGAGTTTGTTAATAAAGGAAGGAGGAAATGGTGCGACATGTGGGTATGTAATCTGTCACTTTGGTGTCTGAAATTAAGCCGTAGGGGTACACTTCAATTCTGCTATCCTCTGCCAAGAAAGGGTGTCATGGTGTTCTGTGCAGTCAGGTTTTATGGGTTTGGCCCTAGACTACTGTGCAAAAGAAATAATCACCTTCATTGTGTGATGCATAATGAATCATGCCTTGCTACAATGTAGTATTGAATTGGTCTGGCTCGTAGACATTGAATCATAGACACGTGAGTTATAATTACATTGCCGATTTTTAAAATTCTTCATGAGAAGTGCAAATAGCACATACTAATAGCATTGTTCGTTGCAATTTCAATAATTTCTTTGATATCAACTTGCGCTTAGAAGGAAAAAAATTGTGAAGAAAAATAAGAAAATCCTGACATATCCAGTGGTTGCTAATGCACCAGTTAGATGCAAATGGAAGCATTAAATCAGGCACATTGAGACTTGGTAAAACTGAAATGCAGATCTGTTAAGCAATGTAAATTCTGTAGCTGTAAATCTGGCCGAACAATGTTGTGCAACAGTTAACGCAACTGCAAATTGAATCGCAAAGAGTCCTATGTTTGTGTGAAACACGGCAGTGCTTAAAGCACAGCTTGGAGGCTTTGCGTGGATTAAAAGTGGCGGGACAGATTATTGGGATGTTTCAGGCCGATGCGTGAAATGTCAATCTATTGCAAGCAGAATGCAGGCCATGCAGGCGCTCACGCACAAATAGTAGAGCCTGTTGCTATTTCCCAGAAATGTTTACGGGGTTCGGAAAGCAACAAAAAAAGGAAAAGGAAGCTTTTTAATGCTCTGGTTTCGTAAGTCAAACAACTTAAACAATGCTGCCGTCTTTTTTTTAATGCCCTTGACAGTCACCGAATACCTGAAAATAATCTACCGCAGTATGTCCTTGATTTACAATTCTGTACTTTGAGAAACGTACTGCAGTACAGCACTGTAATGTAATTCATCCAGGAATTCCTGATTTAGACTGGATATATTTTCAGGAGGGTACTGTATTTCATTGTTTACTCAGTTCCATTTGAAGGGTTATTTTTTGGATGGGGGGGTGGAAACTAGAGTACATTACTATACAAGGCTGCCTGCCAAATTTCCGGGAGGCTCAATTAGAACAAGTATTAAGCTTATTCAACCGCACCTACTTTTACATATCATCATCATTATCAATACCCGCTTAATCCTGTACAAGGTCGTGGAGGGCCAGAGCCTATTCCGGCAGAGAGAGTGTGCAAGGCAGGGTTATACCCAGGTTGTGACGCCAGTACATCGCAGGGCACTGGGGGCAATTTGCTTAGCATATCTGTACTCACACAATCATCAGCACTGCCCACACAGCAAATAAACCTGCTGTGTCTGATGGAGGTCTAGCTTAGTTCACAGGCCGTGCCCACTCTGGCAACCCTGTCCTACTCCTTTACTGACATTGTGAGGCTTGGATACAGCCACAAAAATGTTACATTTGAGACAAATTCCAGATTTCCACAAGTTCATGGACAAAAGGACCGTTTTGAAACGAGGCTGTTTATACACCTTAATCATAATATCGGTCACGCCTAAAAAGGAATTATATTGTCCTCTAAACACAGCTAAAATAATGAATTTGCCATCGGAAGCTTATTTTTAATGTACCGTTTTTCAGTTCTTGGATCTGCACTGGTGCTGGTTAAAATGATTGTGTTAATGAACATGTTGTAAGGTAAATGCATTGCGTTCATGTCGACAACTACGGCAGTGTATACTAGTATATAGTGAGATAATCATCATTTTTAGAAATCATAACATATGACCAAACGTTGTGCCACAGTTCCTGCTTCACACCCATGTGATTATTTCAGCTGCTCAAAGCTAACATTAGTCATTCAGAACCGAAACTTTTGGAGCAGAGTTTTACACAAAAATTAACAAGGTCTCGCTCATTAGATGCAAGGTGTCAAATAATATGCCACTCGTAGAGTAATAACGTCAGATATAAGCACTTCTGGAAATGTCAATGTTATGATTTCTGGAATACAATATGATTGTATTTATATTCTTCCTCACAGGTTCCACGTAGAAAATAAGGTACTATATGGTATAATGGTAGCATTAGGCTATCTATAGTCAGTGGCTTGCCCAGACTAATGCCTTCTTAGTGGGCTTGGAGGGGGTTGAAATACAAAGCACAGTTATAGAGGGAGATCCAGTTTTATGGTGGCTGTAATCTCTATGCAATAATGTAGTAAATACCGCACTTAGCATTTCCAATACAATGAAACAAGAGGCAATATATTTTCAAGAGAAACAGCTGGGTTCCATCCCATTTTCCTTTTCTTTTCCATGGCATCTATATCTCTCACAAACCTGACGGTACTGTGGTACTCGTGGTGAAAGAGTTGTGAGTAATGTAATTATGTGGCTTTAATTCCCTTAGACTTGTTTGGTCACGTTAAATTTCTAGTGCCAACTGTGTCCCGCTTATGTGTCAAGTTGCAGTGCGGTTCTTGTGATGGGTAGTCTCGCAGTGGTGCTGCTATTATTTTATTTGGAAGTGCCTAAGCAGAGTTTTAAATTGTCTATCCATCCATCCATTGTCATGCCGCTTATCTGGGTCCGGGTCGCGGAGGCAACAGGGTTAGCAAAGCAGCCCAGACGTCCTTTTCCCGATGAACTTCCTACAACTCTTTTGAGGGGGTTTCAAAGCGTTCCCAAGCGAGTTGCCAATGGGTTCTGAGTCTGCCCTGGGATTTCCTCCCAGCTGACCGTACCCGATACACCTGCAGAGGAGGTGCCCAGGAGGCATCCTTATCAGAAGCCCGAACAACCTCAATTGACTCTTCTCAATACGAAGGAGCAGCGGTTCTGCTCTAAGATCCTCTCGGATCACTGAGCTCCCCACCCTATTTCTAAGGCTGAATCCAGCTACCCTGCAGGGGAACCTCATTTCAGCCGCCTGTATACGGGACGTTACTCTTTTGTTCATTACTCAAGGCTCATGACAATACGTGAGGATTGGAACGAAGACTGAATGGTAAATTGAGAGCTTTGCCTCCCGACTCAGCTCCCTCTTAACCATGACGGTCTGATACAACGCTTGCATTACTGCAGTTGCTGCACCCATCCGTCTGTCAATCTCACGCTCCCCTTTTACCCTCACTCGTGAACACGACACCGATATACTTTAACTCCTCCACATAGGTCAGCTGCTCACTCTCCACCCAGAGGAGGTCAGCCACCTTTTTTTCGGTGAGAATCATGGCCTCAGATTTGGAGGTGCTGACTCTCATCCCCACCGTGTCACACTCGGCCACAAACCGTTCCAGTGCACTCTCGAGTCTGATGAAGCAAAGAGGACAACATCATCTTAATAAAAGCATACATGCTACCCTCATACCCGCAAACTGGATACACGCTTGTCCTCGGTTACACCTTGATATTCTGTCCATGAAAATTATGAACAGAATAGAAGACAAGGCGCATCCTTCGCAGAGCCCAACGTTCACTGCAAACAGGCTTGACTTGATACTAATGATGTGAACACAACTCTCACTCTGGTTGTACAAGGACCGAATGGTGCAGAGTAACAGCCCCGGGGTACCCTGTACTCCCTCAGTACCTCCCACACAACCCCGCAGGCCACACGGTCATAAGCCTTTTCCAAGTCCACAACACACATGTAGACTGGTTTGGAAAATTCCTATGATCCCTCAAGGATCTGTGAATGTAAAAAGCTGGTTCACTGTTCCATGGCCAGAACAGAATCTACATTATTCCTCTTGAATCTAAAGTTAGATTATCGGTGGGATTCTCCTTTCCAGCATCGTGATATAGGCTATCCCAGGGAGGCCAAGCAGTGTGATCCCTCGGTAATTTGAACATACCGTCTGGTCCATCTTTTGAACATGGGAACCATCACCATGTCTGCACATCCACTGGTACTGTTCCCGATATTGACGCGACGTTGAAAAGGTGTGTCAGCCATGACAGCCCTACAACATCCATGGCCTTCAGCATGTCCGGGTGGATTTCGTCCACTTCTGGCGATTTACCACCGTTGTAGCTTCTGGGCTACCTGACTGACTCCTGTCAAGGAGATGGGTTCTGACCCCCAAGAACACTCCGGCCCTGCCTCCTCCCCCGAGGGCACGTCTGTCAGGTTTAGGAGTTCCTCGAAGTGTTTCTTCCACTTCTCGATGATACTTGTGACCCTCGGGTGAAAAGCACTATAGAAATACACTTATTATTATTATTGTTCCCAGTCGAGATCAGCACCTTCCTGCTTTTGCTGATAACAGTATGGGCAGTGTCCTGCAATCCCCTCTTGAGCTGTTGGATAGTTTGCCAGAACCTCTTTGAAGCCAACTGAAAGTCCTTATCCATAACCTCTCCGAACTCCTGTACCCGAGCTTTCGCTTCTGCAACCAGTGCGGCTGCAGTGATTCTGGCCTGCTGGTACCAGTCTGCCCAATAAGGGGTCCTCCGTACCTGGACGGACTCTTTTTTTTGAAGCCTAACAGCTTCCTTAACTGTAATGATGTAGGTTGTTAGCTTCATTCACTGCTGGTGTCCACCAGTGGGTCCTTAAGTTGAAATATAACAGGTACTGACCACCTTCTGGCCACAGCTCCCTTGTAGCTGCTTCCACAATGGAGGCTTTAAACAGGGTCCATTCGGACTCCATGTCCTCAGCCACCTCCAGAATGTGACTGAAACTCCTCTGGAGGTGGGAGCTGAAATCGTTCCAGACAAGAGTCCTTCGCCAGTCGTTCCCAGCAAACACTCACTACACGTTTGGGCTTACCAGGTCTGTCTGGCATCCTACCCCACCATCTGATCCAACTCACTATCAGGTGGTGATCGGAAGACAGCTCTGCTCCTTTCTTCACTTGAGTGTCCAAAAATATGGCTTTAGGTTTGATGAGACAACTACAAAGTTGATCATCGACCTTTGGCCCAAGGTGATTTGTTATCAGATACACTTATGATCCAGCTTGTGTTTAAACATAGTATTTGTTATGGACAGTCCATGACTAGCACGTTGGTCCAATAACAGAACACCACTGGGGTTCAGATTGGTCAAGTTCCCAATCACTCCCAAGGACACCTGGCCAGGATTCTCCATTATTGCCCACATGGATGTTGAAGTCTCCCAGTAGAACTGTGGAGTCACCAGGTGGAGGGTTTGCCAGCACCTCACCCACCGTCTCCAAGAAGATAGTGTACTCTGAGCTGCTGTTTGGTGCGTATGCACACACAATAATCAGTCCTCCTCCCCGCGAAACAGATATCTCATTGAGGTAACCCTCTTAATTACCAGGACAAACTCCAACTGAGTGACACCTAGCCGGGGCTGGTGAGTATCGCTGACCTTGCCTGGCATCACTCCTCCTGTGTGACTCTGGAGTAGGAGAGTGTCCAATCAAACCCCTATCAAGGAGTTTGGGTCCAGAGCCAACACTGTGCATAACTCTGTCTAGTCGGTATCTCTCAACCTCCTGCACAAGCTCAGGTTTCTTACCTTCCAGAGAGATCTCATCTCATCTCATTATCTGAAACCGCTTAATCCTATATAGGGTCACGGTGAAGCCGGAGCCTATCCCGGAAACATAGGGCGTAAGGCAGGAATACACCCGACGACGGGACGCCGGTCCATCGCCGGGCATTGCGGGACAATTTTAGTCTGCGAGCCAATCAACCTATCCAGGAGCATGCTTTTGGACTGTGGGAGGAAACCGGAGTACCCGGCGAAAACCCACGCGGACACGGGGAGAGCATGCAAACTCCACACAGAAAGGCACCCGAGCCGAGAGATTCGAACCCGGGACCTTCTTGCTGTGAGGCGTCAGCGCTAACCACTACACCACCGCGCCGCCCTTTCCAGAGAGATGACATTCCATATTCGAAGTGCCAGTTTCAGTTGCCAAGGTGCAGCATGCCCAGACCCACTCTGCCTTTGCTGCCCAAGGGGCATTGCACCGGACCCTTATAATTTGCTCTGTAGTTGGTGGGCCCACAAGACAGTGGCTACACGTCACTTTTGGAAAGTGCCCGACTGAGTGAAATGAGTCACCTGGTCACAGGTGCTTGACTGCGAGCTCCACTTCCCGGCCTACCTCCAGAGATGGACCATGGTTTCCCTTGTCCAGGCGAGGTTCTCACAGCCGTTTTTGTACTTTCATTAGAGTCATTTGAATCGTAATTTGTCTAGCTCATCAAATAATAATAATAATTGCACTTCTAGAGGGCTTTTCACCTGAGTCACAACGCTCTGCATAGAGCTGTGGAGAGAAAGGCATTTTAACAACATCAGAGTAGATCAATTGAAAGTCAAATATTGGCTATAAATCAGGGAAGGACAAAAAACAATAGACAAAAATAATTGTTAAACAAATGAAGGAAGGGATGAGTGTTCTTGAACAGGCACAGGTCAACAGCGAGCCATCCTCCCAGCACAACAGTGAATCACATCAACATCCTAGTCAGAATACTTTAAAGCCTTACGGAACAAGTGAGTCCTGAGACAAGATTTGAAGATGCCCAGGGACTCAGCTGATGGAAGGGCATTCCAGAGTCTGGGAGCAGTGCACGAGAATGCTCTGTCACCCATCAAATGGAGGTGTGATCTGGGCACATGCAGCAAGCCCGTATTCGAGGGTCGAAGTTGTCATGTTGAGGAGGGTGCCTGAAGCAGGTCACCGATGTATGTCTGAGCAACGCCAGTGAGAGTCTTGCAGGTGAGAAGGAGGATCTTGAATTCAATCCTATATTTAACCGGTAGCCATTGGAGAGACACCAGTACTGAGGATATGTGATCGTGGATGGATGTGCGGGTGGTGACTAGTAGCCGCATTCTGCACACATTGGAGACAATTGACCAGATAGGCAGGTATACCAGGGAGTAGTGCATTGCAATAATCGATTCGTGTTGAGATGAAGATGTATATTAGCTTCTCAGCATCAGAGGGTGACAGGATTTTGCGTAGTCTGGCGATGTTTCTGAGATGGAAATACGCTACCTTCGTCATCTTGTTGATGGGTTTCTTGAAGGTAAGTGAGGAATCAAGAGTCACTCCTAGATACCGGACTGCCTTAATAACTTCAATAGTCTGGTCGTCAAGCATTAATTGGATGGGTTCAGCCTTGGACAATTAGTGTGGGGTTCTGACAAGAAAAACTTCTTTTTTGTCACCATTTAGTTTTAGAAAATTTTAATTGAGCTAGGCCTCCACAGTTGACAATGAGGATGACATCTAAAGACCAGACATATTGATGGATGGCTTTGCATCGATATTGATTTGTATGTCATCGGGATAGCAATGGTAGCAAAGCTTGAGGCTGCACAGGATTTGGCCAAGTAGTTTTATGTGCATGCTGAAGAGGAATGGGCTAAGGACTAAATCCTGAGGAACTTCAGACAAAACAGGATAGATCTCTGAGTTTTGTCCTGCAAGGCTAACGAACTGCTTCCAGTCGGGGAGGTAGGAGCTCAGCCAATGCAGGGCACAGCCAGACCCTTATACCCTCCAGTCGCTCAAGTAAACTCGGGTGGTCAACGGTATCAAAGGCAGTGCTCAGGCCCAGGAGGACAAGAATACTTAGCAAGCCTTCAGCAGCGACAAGTAGGTCATTAACTACTTTGATCAGCAGTTTCAGTACAATGGCCGAATCTGATCTCAGATTGGAAGGGATCGAGGAGGTAATTTTTGAAGACATGTTTCTGGAGTTGCACGGCCACCGCACGTTCAAGGACCTTAGAGAGGAATGGTAATTTGAGATGGGGCGATAATTATCATCTCAAGCCAATATACTATGGGTAGCACAGGGGTTTATGTGCCCCAATGAATGCTATGTTCATGGGGCGCACAAATCCTTCCACCACGATAAGGTTCCGATTCCAGAAGGGGGGTTTTAAATTGTGAGTTTTGTAATTTTGTTGCTTATCTGGTGGACCAAATACTGTGAGATAATTCGAAATCTTCACATGGGCGCATACATTTTAGGAATAATGGGATTGTTCACCGGCTGGAACACTCATGAGGCACACAGTCCAGACATTCATGTCTGGGAATATTTACTGTCGATCGTACATTTCCAGGCGACTGGTTCCCATGACTGCACATTTCCTGCATGGAAAGGAGGGCAGGGGGAGAGCATGGGTTTTGTGGCCAAGTCTCACAGTGGTTTTTTTTTACATTTTTGGGCATAGGGAAAGAGGCAGGGGTATGCATGTGGGAGTTTGTTAATACTGGTGTTAGACGGATTCTGTGGTTTATAATAGTCTTTGAAAAAAATATCTCAGGGATTTAAAATTGATTTGGAGAGTCATTTTAAAGCTTTTCTTGCATACACAATTTCAAATTCTGAGTAACACATTTTTTGTACGTGGAAAGGAATGTGTTTCCAGTTACATATTGTTTTAAAAAATGTGTCAACATTAAAATGTTAAGGTTCAATACTGTATATGTGCATTTTATTCTATCTACTCCAATCAAGGAAAACATTGTTACTGTACATTTATCATCGGAATGTTTTGCTTTAAACAGCAGTTGCCCTTGTTGCCCTGAGATATTGTAACTTGCTTACCTCTCTCCACTAAACAACCGTTAATATAACTACATCGCTCAATGGTTCCTTTCAGCTTAAACACAAACTGACTGAAGGGTATCGTCTAATACAACGGTGGGTCTTATCGGCTGTGATAAATTACATCGACCGTCATCATCTTTGCGTTGACTAAAATTTCTATTACATACAGTGCCACATCGTAATTCCTAGCGGGAAGACATCTGCATAATTGCTGTTACAGTACTGAATTTGTTACGACAGTTATTACCAAAACACTGTACACAAGCACTGACACTCGGTGCCGCGTCACTGATAAGCAAATTCTTTGGTGAAAGTGGTTTTCATGTGTTTATTGAATAACGACTGCTACCGCAAAGCAGCATACACGTGTTTTAGTGGTACAGTGCAGTGTGACTTATCTATGATAATCTCAGATACTGTGACGGGGTGAATTAAACATGAGAGGCACGGTGACCCATACTTGGTCTTGTGGCAGTTTACAGCCAAGGCCATATTGGCTGTGGTGTAAAAAATAGTGACAGTCACTCTCATCAACATTATCTTCTTCATCATCTGCATCGATAGTCAATCACCCATCATTGTCTTCATTGCACACATCATCTGTGATAGCCCATTATTGTCGTCATCCATTCCCATCATCAATGTCATTAATTAACCATCGTCATTCTTACCACGTTCTGAATGTTATAGTGCATTGTGTGGGTTTTCAGTTATCGATACTGTGAGATTAATGTTGTGTTGTGAGTTAACAATATATGATTGTACTTTGTGGGCAAATTTACACATCGGTGGTGTTTTAACACGCACTTTAAATGATAAAATGTGTACAGTGTGTGTATAAATAGAACATTCCGACCTCAGTCATAAAAGCTGCCTGGCCTGCTAGGGATTACAGTACTCTACTTTTAAAACAAGTGCTTCACATCTCTCCCGATGGCTTTGCTGGTGAAAGCTGAAACTCATTGCCAAAATGGTTTTCAGATTTTCTTCTACATGACCATAGTGGGACACATATATTTTTTTTACAGTTGTCTCTGCGTTTAATATCAGATTTTTTTTAATTTGGAGGTTAAAGCACACGACGCGTTTACGAATTAAGAGCCATGAATTTATAATGAATACCTTTGCTACACTCCATTGTGCACTTGTGATCTGACCTGGCTAGAAAAAAAGTAGCTGTTTACTACAAGGAGAGCCATTTATAATTCTGATGAGCTGTGTGCAGTTTGGCGGTGTAATTGCCGGGAGAGAGAAAGGATTTTTAACATGCCAACACGAGGCTGACCCAGAAGATGAGGTCAGCCCAGCTTATTGGGATCATGTGGCCTGTTAATCATTGGCTTCCCTTTGTGCCAGGCCTGATTAGATGTTGCTAGAAAGAGCTGCGCCTGTACGTGTGAAGGTACAATTTTGTGTGCGTCTGAGGACTACTGTAATAGATAATCCCCTTGTCTCTCGTGTCGTTTTAAAATGGGTCATTTAAGCCAGTGCTCGCAAGCGCTTGTCAAATTATTTCGTCAACATAAACCTGATACAGTATAACAATGGTTTACAGTCAGAATTATCGGTAAATATCACGGAAAACGATTCAATATTTTGACAGCCTTAGATGTACAGTACGTACTGTGTTATCTCAACAGTACAACACCATCGATCGAAGTTCAGTATGTGTCTATGACTACCATGAGTGGCGACAAGTGGCAATTGTGCCACCCAGGGACCCTGCTACTCACACATATTTTAACCAGTCAAGCATGGTGAAGTATTGTCAAACAACGATGCATTACAAGGTAGATATATTGTCATGTATTACAGAATACGTCGTTTAGAAAATAACCCACAGTTGTAGCTGCAGTGTGTTACATACTTCCATATTTTAAAAATGCACTTATCCACTCCTGTATGCGTATTGGATGCATTTACCAATGGGAAAGTGTCAGAGTTGGCACCCCGTGTGCCAACGTGGCTCAGTGCTAGACAAACTTGTTAGACCAGAGCATTTCGCTTGAATGGCAGATTCAATCAAGTTGTTTAGATCGTGTGGTTTTCTATTTATGGATTTTCTTTTTACTGTGCAATTCAGTGGTTTCTTAGCAACAGCATGCATGTCTTTTGCACTACATTAAAACCAAAATGGACATCATAACCTTTCCACTGATTGATAAGTTTAGTTTAAAATAATTCGTAATTAGTGTAAATAATAACAAAAATTGTTGTTTGTATGTTTAAGAACATCTCATATGCAAGCTTTCCCAACATCAATGTTAGAACTCATTTTAGAAGTTATTACGCTTCATAATGCCAGCCACAATGAAAAAATGTCAGTGGTCTTCAGGTCATGACTCCTCGCCACTCCCTTTCTCAACAGTCCACGACATTTTAGAATGTCAATCCTTAATGTATTCTTGAAAAAGTCGCAAGCAACTAAGTACCGGCGAAAGTCTATTTATTCTTAGCGAAGGTAACAGTCGTGGGAACCTGCATGAACCAAAAAGGGCTATCATTACTTTTCCATCAGAAAGTTGGTAAAGTACACAATGGTGTTTCCCGGCGGTGGACTGGCGTCCCGTCGTCGGGTGTATTCCTGCCTTACGCCCTGTGTTTCCGGGATAGGCTCCGGCTCACCGTGACCCTATATAGGATTAAGCGGTTTCAGATAATGAGATGAGATGAGACAATGGTGTTTTTTACTGAAAAATATAGGTGTTTCAATTTCGTGTTCACGAATTTCACGTTCCTTTTTTGCACGGGTAAACCATAAAATTTACCCGGACAACGCACATGGATCAACCGTAACACATTTACCCGGGCAACGCCGGGTCACCCCACCTGGTTTAATATAGTTCACTGGCCTTTACATTTAGAGAGAGAAAAATAACACGAGCTCACGAGTCTTCTGATGTACACGTGAGTACCTGGTTAAAGTATGTTCGAACGTCCACCATTAACAGCGTTATGGAGTAAAGCTTCATCTGGCAGTGGGACTCGTGCTGTTAAATTAGCCCCTTGGGACTTCCATCTACGTGTGTTTCTGAAATAAGTTCTCCATTTAAGGCGATTCAGCAACAATGAGTGTGAAAGCAATGGTGGTGCATTTATAGCAGGGAGCGGTGGCCCAGCCGTTAGCGCGCTGGGCTACAAACCCGGCATCCCGAGGTGGAATCTGGCTCACCGTGAACACCAGTGACGATTTTCTGAAAACGGTCCTGGGCCTCCCCTAGGTCGACTCAGCCTCAAATGAGTACCTAGTGCAGTGTGTAAACATTGCCACTTGGGAGACAAAGGCGGCCGAGCGTGGTGCTGGTCACCCATCTCCTCGTGTGCCGTATCGACCTTCATAGGTACTTACTAACAACACTTGACCCTACAGTCCGTTCAGGCTACTTGGGGGTTCTTTGTCTTTACTGCACTTATAATTTGAGTTGAAGACCAATTCATTTCCTTCTGTGTCGCTTCAAGCTTGCTTGTATGGACCACTAACACAAGTACTATACACTATTTTAGTATGATTGGCTATAAGGATAAATAGTCTTAATGTTGATGTGAACACATGTTCCAATTCTGTGAACAAAGTTTGTGCCTTAAAATGCCATTATAGTTTGTTTTGTTTTGTAGCTATTTTGGTGTTTTTGCTATTAAAGAAAGCCTGTTATCCATAGCCATTTTACACCCAACTTCTATTATCTGCGGGACAACAATGGTCCGTGCAAACTCTTTTTAATCCACTCCCCTAATCTCGTTTTCCACAATTAATTTAGATTTTTATTGTGAAGTAGCCACCTATTATTAACAACATTTTCACAGGAGAGTTGAGTGGATGAGCAAATTCATCCCATTGTCACATGCCCCGTTTTCCCCAGCATTCACGTCTGACACTGTTGCCGTCCACCATGCACAAGAACCGAACTGATTTGCTCGCTACATCTCCGACCGTGGTTTCCCTGGTTGTGTTCTCTCCCTCACTACCAAAAACGTTGTGCAAATGAGACACAATCAGACTCAAGCTCAGCCCTGACATGGCCCGAACGTCAATATGGTGGTCTTCGGGCACCGATAATCATCCTTGTCATCCATCAATGCAACCTTAACACCAGAAACTTTTTTTTTATTTATATGCCATACATTTCGTATAGTAGATACGCGACAGTAACACGTGTTCGCTAACACTATATTGTATTGTTTAACTTTATAAATTATTAATTTAGGAGGAATGTGCAAGTGCTTCAGCAGACGTTAGTAATAATAAACTGCTACATGCAGACGGTGTACATGGACACTTAAAATTTTGTCGAGAAAATCCATGGGTAATTGACTGCTGGCCAGGTGGCAGGGCATGCCTTTGTGGTGTCGAGCCTGATCTGTATGTCTGCTCACGTGTACTTGGGAGTGGGCCTTGCCCGTACAGTATTTATCATATAAATTGGTCTCCGCATGGCGTGACAGGCGGGCGGGTTGCATGGCCGACGCAGAGGGGATTAGACCCAGTATTTGATTTTGTGGGATTATTAGCAGCCTTCCCCCATTCCTGCAGTCGAGGTGCATGCCGCGTGGCAGCCGTGGAACGTTGCGTGATCGCTCGATTCCCACTCACCCCCCCCCCCATTGAGCCTCTTTGTGTGGAATTGAGAGCACCGAAGCAACGATTGTAGAACATGTGATTGAACTGTTAAACTGCACATTCTTAAAATATGTCCTGAAAAACGATTAGAATGTTATCATGCCAGAGTCTCACTAACATTGCATGTTACATTCTAACGTCAGTGTTTATATTTTTAAAATAAACATTCACAATTCAATAGAACCTTTTGAGACCGCGTGTGCAAATGGCTCGCATGCAAATCAGCAACATATGAACATTGTCTGATTTCCACTTTTTTTTGCTTTTTCATAGCACGGACTTGAACTTTATTATTGCAGTACGTTATAAAAATACCAGGTTAATTATTTTGTAGCTGCTCGTGATATTTGCTAACACCGGAGCATTAGAGCTTGAACTGTGTAAATGTCGTGTGCCTCATATCTATATACGCCATCTAGTGTTAGAAATAAGCACTCAGCCGTACAGATGTATAAACAATAATGTATAATGTAATTATAATAATAATTGCATTTATAGACCCAGATTACTTCTTGGAAGTTGAAAATAATGAAAACGATTAAATAGAGGCAGACGAGCGGGTGGTAGAGTGCTTTTGTAAATCTGGACATGACCCGGAAAAGTACCACATAACTAGTGTGTCACTTAGAAAATATTGTTTTAATTACTGGCGTAAATTACCGGCATGCTGTGGTATGCTTTTAAAAATATGATCACCAAACAAAAAATGGAACAACCCGAAAAGTTTGTAGAAATGAATGCGTGGAATTACGCTGCGAGACAAGAGGCACATGTGAGAGACTAAACTCAAAATAGCAGCATTTATAATACGGCTTGTGCAAGACGTGTCTGTAAAAGTCATGATGGCTGATGGATTATGATGAAAATGTGGCAGCAAAGGAATCGAATGTGTCTGCACACGTGCACCAAGTAGATGGAGCTATAAAGTAAGCTCGTGTGCAAGAGCTGGATGGATTGTTACATCGCTAAAATCGCAGGAGATAGTCGGGGCTTAGTGAGGTCTTTATATAGCAGTGGACTGACCATGGCTGCAGATTGACGATGATCATTCTTAAATACAGTACATATACTGTAGTTTCAATCCTGCAGTAGCAGGCTGTGCTTGTTCCCATACTTGAAAGAGATCTCTCATCCAAGCACAAGAACCATGGGTGGTCTAAAATGGTTCATAACCCCACCAGGTTCGACAGTTGTAGATTTTAACGAGGTCTTCGAGTTGTGTAGATAACACTGGAGGCTTAAGGATGTATCGATTAATCATTTAATATCGATTGCCAAGTCTTTATATCGATTTTTCTTCAAATACGTGGATCAAATTGAAAGTGTGAGAATCCATTAGACTCGAAATTTCAGTTTGTATCTCTTTTGTGTAATCGGATTACGCTCTCCCACCCCCATAGCTATGATAGTGGACAAAAGAAGGGAGCAAAATCATGCATATGCATCGCTCGCATGAGCGTCATCTGTAGTTGATGAGCTGTAATGGCCCTATATTGCAAGCCTCACAATGAGATGACTCATCGGGGGGTGAGTTATGAACATTATGTTTGGTGTCAACATCCTGGCCTGCCTGGGGAATACCATTAACCATAGTTATTTATGGCCAAATTTTGGACAAACCTGTGCTCCATTTGACCGGTTTAATTTCGTTTAAGTCCCCATTACAAAACAACTTTACGCTAAAATGGTGTGTCTGTTGTGCGGCACGGTGGCCCAGTTTGTAGCGCTGTCGCCTCACAGCAAGAAGGACTCGGGTTCGAATCTCGGCTCGGGTGCCTTTCTGTGTGGAGTTTGCATGTTCTCCCCCCGTGTCCGCGTGGGTTTTCGCCGGGCACTCCGGTTTCTTCCCACGGTCCAAAAAACATGCTGCTGCATAAGTCAATTGGCTTGCAGACTAAATTGCCCTCAGTGTCCGGTGATAGACTGGCGTTCGATCGTGGGCATACCCCTGCCTTGCGCCCTGTGTCTGCCAGGATAGGCTCCGGCTCACTGCGATCCTGTACAGGACTAAGCGGTTTCTCACAATGAGAGATGAGGTGTGTCTATTGGATCATGTTTTATACCACTTGTATTGTTCTAATGATGATTGCTTTCAAAATGTCCTGTTTTGGGATAGCCGTGTCAAGCGCCTCCTCAAAAGCACTCGGTCACAGAACGCCTGAGGATGCCTCCAGCGTAGGAGGCAAAACGTCGCGAAGGAGAGAGGAAAAGTGCTCGACACGGCTCTCCTGAAAGAGGATCTTTTAAAAGCGATCATTACACTCGTTGTGGACTACAGTTGTAAATCGTAAAAATAATTGATACTAGAAGTTAAACATGATCTTCAATCCAAACATTTATATGAAATGCCAGGCGGGTAAGCATTATACCCTGGAAATAAAGCCATGCAATTCATAACTCTTTAAGTTCAGATTTATTTAATCCGAAAAGGACCTTGAAAAATAAACAAAAGCCTTAGAAGACAATGCATTACCATACATCGTAATATCCTGTGTTTTTGCTGGTTAGGGAAACACAATACTGTAAATTATCTGGCAATGCTTATTTTTTGGCAAGATCGTTCCATCTCCTGGGGAAATGACATGTTGTACACAAACGTTGAATTTCCACCCACTCGCAAACGTGTACAGTATTTGCATTATGCTTCAATCAATGTGTTTCCTCGTTGCATAACTTGTGTATTGCCCTCACAATTTAGGAAAGTGGTCTGTTTGTCAACCTGATCAATAAAGCTTTACCTACTGTTGGGTCTCATTGCATCTGTGGGGGAGTTAGTGGGCCAAAGTGCGGAGGGGACTCTTCCTTTTTAACCAACTATGGGAAATGCTAACCAGATTAAAACGCATCTCCGTAACGACCACACAGGCTGGAACACGTGCTGATAGAGAACGACTACGACTATGAAGGTACACACGGCACACGGAGGGGAGGGGGGGTTCAACCTCCACAAATCAGGTCGCCTTTGTGTTCCCAGTGCAGCAGTCTAGTGGAGGCCAGGGGCCGGTCCAGAGATTTTCTACTGAAGCGAGACATGGCTGAGAATCGTCCCGAGGTTTCCAGGGCAATAGCGCAGTGATCAAACAGCTAGAGGCATTCCTCGCTTTAGTGTCAGAGCCCTCCCTTCATTTAATACCAAATAAAGTCGTGATATTAATGTGAAATTTCAAGCGACCAAACGCTTTGTGCTGACATACAGCTGCAGTTGTTCATAGTCTGAAGAATAATTTAGTCTTTTGCGGAGGTAAATACTAAACTCTGTGGTATTTACATTACTGCACAGTATTATTTCAGTTCATCAATGAAGCTTCATTCATGGCCAAACATTTCCGCAGTGCTAAGACATTATTCAGTTATATAAATACTGAACTGTATTCGGCAAATGTTTATAGAGTGATATGCCTCGCGATGATCAGTATTTGTTCGACAAAAACCCATTTGTAATCTGTAACTCAACAACCAAGAGTGGAAGAAATGTTATACCTGAGAAACCTCTTCTACCTCAGTAATGGCAGTAATGCTGCGTCACGAGGTGATTTAATATAACCCTGATTAGAAAGATTGTACCTATTTTTAGCAATGGTCCTTAATAAAGTATCAACGGTTAGCTTTATAGCCGCTTCGTCTTGAACCCTGACCAGAAGCAATAAGCATTTTTTTCTCGGCAGAATAAACAAATTCCCACCAACCAGTAAAGCACAAGCCTCTCACGTGCATTAAAATGCGAAGTGTGCGTGGATGTTTTGAATGCAAATTAACGTTCTGTACTACAGAGGAGTCCTGCCCTATTCGAGTGTTTAAGGAATAAGTTATTCCACGAATTATTACCATTACGATAACTCGACTTATGTAATTGGATTCCAATTAAAGAAGGAAGACAAATCTCGCCTTTGTTGTCATGTGTGCCGTTGGATGGGAGGTGATGGGCGGGTCTTAGTAAGGTCACCTGTAGCCTATTGGAGTCACATTGGGCGCGATTTCGCTGGTAATTTGTAAGGGGTTTCCTGCCTTCGGGAGGCAAGATGTAGTGGGAGATTATAATTTTTAAATGAACTTAAGCCATTGACCATAAAGTAGCAATAAAATGAAATGTTTTAGTTGTGATGCAATATATCCGGCTGTACTCAGTGCTGTGTATTGCATTTGTGTAAATCATTGTTTGAAATTCGAGTGCTACAAACTTTGACCATCAATTTTTAAACAAAATGACTTTAAGAGGAAACTTACTACGTCATATATCTATCCATTTACAGTACAACACTATATATTTTCAATACATTTCTGTGGTTATGCACATGGGTGATCAAACGTGTGTTGCTCGAGTACTGCACAAGACCCTTGCTCTGTGCTCGTGCGCTGTAGATGATTTGCACGGGCAAGTTCATTGCCGCTTCCTGGTGTTGGGCCTGGGTGGTGGTTGGTTTCACAACATCCGTTCACTCCGTTGTCTTAATATGCACATAAAATGGGACACGCGAAGTCCGTTTAATGCGCAAACACTGGCACCCATGTGCAGGCGCCCTCCCTACCTCCTCGTGCTGTTGAGAGTCGTGTGACCCACTTTCCTGCTCGCCTTTGTTTGGTGGTAGTCCTGGTTGCCACCCTTCTATGCTCATAATCACATAAGCTCTTGCCAGGGCCGCTTTTAGAAAACCATTCAGCCGTGGTCGTGTGGAGCCTGACCCTGAAAGAAGGAAAAAAAACATTGAGATAAACTCTTTTTGCTTCCCCGTTGAAAGACTGCATATAATGGTGAATGCAATGGGACGTTTGTACAAACAGTCCAGGACTACATTTATTATAGTTATGGATAATTATATTTAACAGAATAGTAGTACATGCACTGTGCTTTAAACCTGAAGGATATGAGTTTGCTTTCGGCACATAAGGTTTGACGTCAATCCCCTTCACTGATATGGCAAGAGGAGATTGAGAAGGGGCTTTACAAAAAATGGTATATCGCTTTGTTTGCGAGTGCATTAACATTCTAAACATGTCGCTACAGTCTCCACGTAGATACACACCGAACACAGTACTGTAAATCTACGTAAAAAAACTACAATGAGACTTTTGTTTTTCTACTTACCCACTGAAGAACAGTGAAGTCGTCATCCATTCAACTCATTAAGAATGTATCGCTCAATCAAACTGGCTGTGATTATTGCAACTAAACTTGTAGCGGGATGGTTCACGTCACCACCCGTGGTCATGCGGCACATGGATACAATTCCTCGGTGTCATTAGACAAATATAGCCAAAATTATACGTGCAAGATATAAGTCTCATTGGTTTTTATTACGAGACACAAGATAGGGATCAAGACGTGGAAAAATAAACAGTGTTCCACACAGACGTAAAACTGTTTGGACACGAGCGAAGACACGCACATCTGTGGAAGCCCGTGTATTCCTCCAACAGCCACATTTATTTACTTTGTACGTGGACTTTTGGCTTGCAGGGCACGGCTTGGGATTGGCTACTAAAGGGGCGGTTTTGGAAAGGTTGTTGCTTACCCCTTGCACAGCTGTTTCTTTCTGTCAAGGCAAGTCGAGCCTGACAACAGTGGTCAAATAAGTCATGTGCTTTATAAATGTGTTAATTTGAAGGTGAACCTTGGATTCCCTATTGTGAACGCACTTAAATGCTGTTCCATGTACATGTACTTGTGTTCAGGTTTCGGTTAGCATGATCTCCCCACGTAACAATGTTTACAATGGATAACAAATTTCAGTTACACTGTAGCAAATGTATTTGACCTTGGGCAGCAGGGTGGCCCAGTGTTAGCATCCGTGCCTCCTCGCAAAGAAAGGCCTGACCGAGGCAATACGATGCGCGCCTCGAGTGCCTTTCTGTGTAGAGTTTGTGTTTCCCCCCCTGTTTGTGTGGGTTTCCTGCCACAACTAAAAGCACGCACTAATTAATTAACTAATGACTTGTCCGGTAAAACGATTATGCATCACGCAGCTTCTGGCACATTTTGGCGTCGGCTAACCGCGTGGCTGTGTGGTGCCAAGCCTCGCGCCGTGACAGGCTGGGTGCGCCTGCTCGCCCACGCCCAGCGATTGGGCCGTGGAGGGGTCGTGGCGGAGTGACAAAGGGTCAGGCGAGGTGAGAATGGGAAAGTGAAGGCGACATAGTATGGTGGCAGTGCCCCCCCCCCCAAACAAACACGAGGTCTGGGCGAAGGGGAACATAAGGCGGACGTGTGATGATCGGATTGGAGGGCGGACGTGGGATGATATCTCGTGGCTGGGTTACGTCTAAGGGGAGATATAAGGAGATGTGCGGATGCGAAGAGAGTCTGTATGGGAGATGGGCAGCGGAGCGACGGGGATGTAGAGGTGGAATCGATAGCGCGCAAATGGCGGGGTGGGAAGTGAGTTGTATGTTAGTGTTATCGTGTTGTGTTGTCGACATGGTTAGTGTTAATAAAGAGCTGGAAAGACAGAAGTCTCCCGTCTCCTCGCGGGAGTGGCAGCCGCGTGCGTGGTGGAGAGAGAATGGTGTCGCCACCGCGTGTTTTGCGCGTGCCGTCCGAGCAAGAGGACATGCCAGTGTGGGACGGCCGATTGATGGCGAGCGAGCCAGCCCAGCCCGTTTGGCTTCACAGCTGTCGTCTCTCCCCCCGCCTCTCTGCAGTTTCCTCGCGCCTCTGAATCGCTCGCTTCTTGTGAATAACTTCGATATTGAAAACAATATCTCATCTCATCTCATTGTCTGAAACCGCTTAATCCTATATAGGGTCATGGTGAGCCGGAGCCTATCCCGGAAACACAGGGCGTAAGGCAGGAATACACCCGACGACGGGACGCCAGTCCATCGCCGGGCATTGCGGGACAATTTTAGTCTGCGAGCCAATCAACCTCTCCAGGAGCATGCTTTTGGACTGTGGGAGGAAACCGGAGTACCCGGCGAAAACCCACGCGGACACGGGGAGAGCATGCAAACTCCACACAGAAAGGCACCCGAGCCGAGAGATTCGAACCCGGGACCTTCTTGCTGTGAGGCGTCAGCGCTAACCACTGGGCCACCGCGCCGCCCTGAAAACAATATGTACGCGTTATACATTGTATTAATTTACTGTGCGGTGTTGTAGTGTTATAGATTATGGTGCATCATTTAAGTTCCAGAATGAAGTGATGCGCTTCTTAAGGGATAGTATTGGTGTAGCAGTTTGTGTACCACACAGTAAATCCAAAAGCCCCGATTATTATTCACTGCTGAAATTTGCGGTGATTAATATCTGATTCAGTGCAGGGTCTGTACTTACCAGCATGGTACAATATGGTCAAATAGCCTCAGTGGTAGTCAGATCAGGCCTTTATCCAGCAGTTTATTGATAAAGGGCTGTTAATTATGTATATTTCTGAAGTATACTTGATTTATTTTGGTTCGAATGTTTGTTATATTGCAGAATCACGCATACAGAGGTTGCAAGCTCACTGGGAATGTTTTTTCTCTCTAATAATAAACACCTATATGTCTATCGTGAGCTATGCATGGTGGAATGCATTGTTTAGATGTAACTTTATTATTTAAGGCTTTGGTAGCAAAAAAAGGTCTAACAGTTGGAGTCAATTCTCTGGACTGATTGACGATTCAAGACATCACCGTTTAGTCCGTTTGCGATTTTTATGTTATTTTGCAGGGGTTTGTATGGGATCACTTATATTTGTTATGCCGGCCACGTGTCTTGCAGCCCTCAGGCAAGGCAGTAGCACGTGATTGTTACACCATCTTGTACTGTATGGTATAGTGTGACTATTGTACTTAGATACCAGCAATTCAAAAAATGAATTTGAATTTGTGTGGGCGTCTTACAACGACACGGCGGCGGTGCTGCTATGTTTTCCTAATTAAAGTAGTGAAAACTGCTTGTGCGTTGGAAGTGTGGAGATGAAAAGGGTATTGAACATGTCACTTGTCATAAAAATGCCATTCCAAAAATATAATATGTAACATCTGGTCTACTCTTGTGAGCACTAGCGAATGGCTTCATCATGTTATTTAAAAATATAAGACATTGTTTTCTGTTGTGCCTCACTGGTGTGCCGTGCAGCCAATGGGATTGTGCTTTATATAAATAAATATTCTGCGTTCCCCATTGTGCATTGCATCAGTATGGATGTACTGTATCATGGACATGTGATTCATGTGTTCGATGGAGATTTTACATTTGCTGTCCACATGTTACCAGTTACTCCAAGGCCATTTTCTGAAATAACATTGCCGAAAATGCCAATGGTATTGGTATGCCACACGTTCCCTCGAGACTACAGAAGCACAGTACTGCCAGTACGTTAATAATTTGCAGCCCTTTGTCAACGCAGGCTACACACTGCTTGGATGAAGGAATACCCATGCTGTGACAGCCACGGGGGTTATTTAACCACACTTCATGCTGGGCAGTGTGTGTTCATGAGTATACAACAATGTTTCGTGGCTTAGAGTTCAGTTTTAATAACTGATGCATTACAGCACTGTATCACCCTTTAACCAAAACACAGCTACATTAAGTACCACCAAACCGTGCCGTGTTGCATACAGTGTTTAATAACAATCCTGTACTGGACTCAGTTGATTCACCCAAATAACAAGCACAGTTACAACACCGTTGTCAACATTAACGCGCGTTTGCTGTTCATCATTCGGGTTCACAGGTCGATCTAGATTGCTGGCCCGCAGTTCAAGCTCAGCTGGGAGTTACCCCAGTGTATTCAGTGCCACTGGCGTTAACTTGGCCGACGTAAACACTGTGGAACATGCGGCCGTGCCAGTATTACCCTTTGTTTTGTTTAGAGGGCAGGATGTGCGGTAGCGACTGGGGTGGGGGGAGCCTGTTTCCTGGGGAAATTGGAGCAGGGGAGAGGCAGTCCATTGGCCACAGCTGGGATTGTTTGAGCACTGTTCCATCGTGATGTCTCCCCCTCTCCCCACGGTAGAGATTGCTGAGGTCTGTACTGTGTTGATGTGAGGAGCGGTGGCGCAGTGGTTAGCGTGCTGAGCTACAAACCTGGCGACTCGAGCACGGCCAATACCGATGGCGATTTTCTGAATCGGTCCTGGACCTCTCTTAGGTCGACGCAGCCTCAAATTAGTACCTAGTGCGGTGTGGAAACATCGCCACTGGGGAGACAAAGGCGGCCGTGCGAGGTGCTGGTCACCCATTTCTTTGCGTGCCGTGTCGACCTTCATTGGTACTCGCTAACGGCACTTGACCCGACAGTCTGCTCAGCCTACACGGGGGATCTTTGTCGTTGTGTGGAAGTGAAATGTGGTTGCTTTCACATCTCAACGAGGATTATCATCCATTGGGTTTCAACTACACTATGCAGTTCAGTACAAGAGTAAAGCATTAGTGTTTTTGTGGAATATATGATTATAAAAAGTGTCTGCAACTTGAGTGAGTGTTGAAGTGGCACGAGTAAGTGACTGCGGGACCGCACCATAACCTTTTACTTTACCGCATTATACTCAAAGCTCTTTTTGTTGCAAGATGGATTTTGTATAAAAGTTGCCAGCAGGTGGTGTAAGACGGATTGTCGTGGCATGAGACAGTGAAATCAGAACAGGGAGACATGTTGACTGATGGTGGAAGCAGCAGATCAGCAGGCAAGAGCGAAATACAGAAGGCCTCTCATTCGTGGTGCCATTACCTATAAATCGTATTGTATACGGCAGCTGTAGGTCCATGAACACATCTAATATCCGCGATGCTATCTCTTCCGATTAGCCGAGGTTATCCACCAATAATGCACAGTGGAAATGTTAATAGCCATTAATTTTCTGTGGATAAGAGGAATCGCGTGGCAAAGTCATCCTGTTATCCGTGTTGTTGCCTGCAATTTTGTTACACTAATGTGTCATTGGAGTAAAATCATGGATAACCCCACATATATTGGGATATTGTTCGCTCATCTCACCGCGGATATGAGGACATTTCATTTGTCAATACCAACACTTGTAATGATGTAGGTTTTCACGGCTCAATACATGACGATTGCTTCGAAAAGCTGCTCTCTCGGGACAGCCGCGTCGATCTCTCCCTCTCCCTCCCCCTCCATCGCGACGTTTCACATCACACGTTAAAGGCATCCTCAGGCGCACGAATTTCACAAGTGTTGGCAATCATCAATACTAACACTTGTGAAATGCGTGCGAGTAGATTTTGCCGCCCAGTGTGAGACTTGGAAGCCCATATCCTGTGGTTTAAGGCGTTTGTACCAGGGTGATATTTAGCCTACGGTATAATGGCCGAATTCTACTCATGCAGAGAGAAAAGAAGACGCTAACGTTTACACAGTCGTACACTGTATCTGTGTTCATAAGAAACTTCAGCAGGCATTGTTAGAGGTGACCTAAGCTGTCACTCGGTGTGATTTAATACGTGCCACCCATATGATGACAGTCACAAACAATGCCTGTGCTGTGAAACTGCTCAAGCATTAGACACCTGTAATGACAAGGGATTTACAGGGTTAAATATACGTCTCTGTAGTTGTGACTGGCCATTCTCACTACAGGACTATTTACCGTGTCAAGACTAAATACATGAACATATTATAAGCAATTGTTTTACCCATTGCAGGATCCTGCATAGTACAGTACTGTATTGGAGATTTAGTTTCTAAATGTAACCGCGTGTCAATATGCTGTACAGAATAGTGGGTTTATTTATTCTCGCGATAGTCGGTCGTATGAGCCTGGGTTTGAAACGAGTCTTGATGGCTGAGGGGAGGAAAGGAGTTACAGACTGTGGTCAGTAAAGCAAAACACTGACTTCCTACTGAGGAGAGGTGGACTCTGAGATCCGAAATATGATAACTGATTGAGTCTCTCATCTCATTATCTGAAACCGCTTAATCCTAT
>JAZEWT010000017.1:15918002-15930870 GCA_036362905.1 Mordacia mordax
ATGCAAACTCCACACAGAAAGGCACCGGAGCTGAGAGATTTGAACCCGGGACCTTCTTGCTGTGAGGCGTCAGCGCTAACCACTGGGCTACCGTGCCGCCCAACTGATTGAGTACATTATTCATTCAGTTACCTTACTCTCTCAGTCGACAGGTTATAGACATGTCACTTGACAGGTTTTTTTTCTCTCCTCCAAAATACATTCCAGGTAGAGCGTTACATTTCAAGTTGTTGCATAATCATGGCAATGCAGCAGTGCTAGAGTACAGTGCCCAGACGCTGTCTGGGCACTGAAATGACCTCACCTCGTTGCACAGCGCCGTGTTCTGATCGATTGTAACGAGCCATTTGCCACTGCTGCCTTTTACCTGTGCCTCTCGTCTGAGGGTTACGTTACGTCAGCTATAATGTGTTTTCCAGACATTAGGAGTGAAGTCATAAATCGGCCACAAATGTTGTGGTCGCGTTGACAAACGTCACCGTGTTCCTGTGATCGATGCTCCGCGCCATGTACCCCATGGTGCCTCTGTGAATAGCTCACATTAAAGGATCAAGTGGCTTACCGTTGCTCTTTGGGTTACGTCCACGCACGGCCCTTTGCTGCAGTCGACGATTGATGCGAAACGCCACCCTTGTCAATTAGCTTCACAGAATTTCCCGGCACTGTTCGCAGGATAATAAATAATAATAAAAAAACCGATCCGATACAGTATTGTGGTCCCCATTAGCATTTCATTGTGCGCCTCGGGTTGTGTCTCGACACGCCTTTGAAGCGGAGCTCTCTGTGTTGTTGTTGGTCGATCCTCCCCGGAGATGCGTTTCCAGGAGGAAACCTCAAGAGTGGGGCTGGGATTCCTCACTGTTGTCCTTGGCGCGGCTGCACAGTGCTGGGCCCCACGGTGGGGGGGGGAAAGGATGCCACCGTGTTGTTGCTTCGGCGCGGATTGTGTCTGCCTGGGTGGTGGTCATACAATCGTCGGATAACAGGAATATGGAAAGCGCTGCGGTCTCTTGGGGTGAAAAGGGAAGGAAAGTTTACGTGGAGCAGAGCATTAGTCGTATTAAATGTGATTCATTACATTACAACTGTACTGTTATATGACGCACATCGTTTGGAAATATGTTTGAATGTACAATTGCAATCGTATGCTGTCCAGTATGGGGTTTTTTTACCGTTCGTGAGACATTTCAGCGTTTCTGTTACTACTGTCTATAATAAATGACTCAAATTTAGCAATATTATAATGTGCCGTTACGCATTCATCATTAACTTCAGGAGCATTAATCAGTGTCAAGTGTCTCTTGACATCAGCACTTCAAATACTTATTACAGGTCTCAACAGATTGCCCACATTTACATTCATTGTGTTTCAGAGCAACGCAGTAGTTTGTTTAAGATCTGTTCAATAACCCGTGTGTCTCGGGTCATATTATGCAAGGAGAAGTCAGTAAAACATTTTGGCTGCTTCTAAATTGTGTTGATATGAACCACCGGCTATTTACCATGGAATTTAGCATAAAACGTGCACAGAGAACTAACTTCTGGGCATTTGAAGAAAAATCACGCATATGAACGGATTCTGTAATTCTTTCCAATCCACAAGAGTTATCTTAACTACCTGTGACTGACATGGTCAGAGTGACAAACAGAGGTTAGCGCCTTATTTTTTTCAACCTCAGTTGGCAAGCATTAAAAACTACACGGCGGAGATAACGCCTCTGATTGACGTGCACTGCCGGTTGTATTACACAGGTCTGCGTGGAGTTTGACGGCCTGGAATGGGACCGCAGAGAGTGGTTGCGCGTGTACGACGACGAGTGCGCTGCATTCCTCGTGGAGCACGCGCTGGTGTGGGCACCTCGGGCACATTTCCGCCAGCCCTCCGAGCCGTCGCCAACAGCTACTACGCCAAGTGTCCAGACGCCTGCTGCGGAGACTGATACTTGCCAGAGACCCTGGCCTGCCCTAGTGAGTAACCAATCTCCACATGAACACACTTATCGGACACAAGTTTGTCTCGAATGTTTAGGTGCCTTCTTAGTAACCAAGCTTTGATCATGAATGTGGTACTATATGTGCATCACAATCCGTAGTGGTACCAGTGGTTGTCTCATTAAATGGTACTTTAAAAGCAATTTTTGGCGCATTTCTTATGAATTGTATTAAAAAAACAAAATAATGAAGAAAACCTGTGATAAAATAGTGATTGCTTTCCAAACATTTTCTTTTGGGATAGACGTGTCAAGTTTTCCTCCTTTCTCCTTTGTGGCGTTTCGCCTCAGGCGTTCTGGGACTCAGACTAACGTCTGAGGATGCTGTGAAGACTTACATAAGTACAAACTATGATTAAAGTCGGTAAAGGTAAAGCCCTGTAAATGCTTGCCAACGCCACTGTCGGAGGGAGGACCGAACACCAGAGAGAGCTGTAGAAATCCGCCTCTGGAGAGTACTGGGCAGACTCATGCTGGCCAGATGTCTTGGAAGGGTTGGATTAACCCACACCATACCTCACTACATTCGACCTATCGATCAACAGTGGTGTATTCAAATGCTAGCAAAACAGGTGGGAGGGGGGATTCAAGAAGCTTGGTCCTTGTTTTAAAAACTGCCATTCCTTGAGATTGAATGGAACTGGTGACTTCTTGGTTGACTGTCCAGGATGACAATCATTATACGATGGCAGTATAAAAGTAAAAGAAGAGAGATAGAAATTGGAGTTGAATAACTATGTTTCAGTTAAATGTGGACGTTTGTACAGTAGAGTGTGTACTATAAAGTTTACTCAAGGTAGATGTTTGTGCCATTAATAGTTTACAGCCGTATAGGCTGGAAGCTACTTTTTCTGGCACTCACACACTCATGCCATGATAAATGTTTGGCGTGCCAGCACGGCAGGATTCCTTCCTCCAAATAACATGTGGTTTGTTTCTTTTTACGGTTATGGTTGTGTAACCTTTTTCTCAGAAAATGGAAAGGCAATGAGTACGGTTTTTTTTATTTGTTTTAGTTTTCATGTGAAACATTTCACATCAGTAATTTTCGCATGCAATGCCATATTCTAAACCCATGTGTTATTTTCTGAAATTTCACAACGCGACTTTTAAAGATTATGTGTGTTATGTTGGTTGACGATTGTTTTTTTTGTAATAATGTCGTTTTTTACGGCTCGATGCATGATGATTGCTTCGAAAAGCTGCTCTCTCAGGTGCCTGAGGATGCCTCTAACGCAGTGGTTCTTAACCTTGTTGGAGGTACTGAACCCCACCAGTTTCATATGCGCGTTCACCGAACCCTTCTTTATTGGAAAAATAAAATGTGATCACCTGCAGCCAGTGATGGCCAAGCGGGGCGTGTCATCACGAATCATATGAGTGAGGTGTGTGTCTTGACCTCCACCGAACCCCTGAGACTGACTCACCGAACCCCTGGGGTTCGATCGAACCCAGGTTAAGAACTACTGCTCTAACGTGTGAGGCGAAACGTCGCGAGGTGGAGAGAGGAAGCAATCGACGTGGCTGCCCCGAGAGAGCAACTTTTCGAAGCGATTATTTTTTTGTAAAACGTTTCACCCGGGGAACACCACTATAAGCAGTAGAGTCAAAGCTATAATATGGAAGTTCAAAATAGACAGAGGGTATGGCTCAAAATGAGCAGCAGGAAGAAAGAAGCAGCGTCGGGCAGGAAGGCGAAGGACGACGACGGGGAGAAGGAATGACTGGGTCAAGATGTCCGGGATGAAAGGGTAGAAAGGCAAAGAGAACGAAGAGGCAATCACGAATGTTATGCATGGAGCAATATCTGTTGTCACGGGTGGGTGGGGAGGGGGATTTAGACCAGGGGTGGCCACACGGAAGTCATGTGATTTACGTGAGGTTTGAGTTGATTTAGCGCATTAAGATTTTAAACTACGAGAAGTGATGCAATGAATCAGTAGCGTGTTCATTTCCTGAAACGCAGACACATGGCATGTACTAGTGACTAGCTTTGTACATCAGACAATTCTTAACTGTTTTTTTATCAGCCATCTTGGTTCTTCACGTGACTGATGAGGAATTGTTTTGGTTTACCTCGTCATGTTATATGTAATGCTTTACATTAGGGTGTAATATGTGCAGGCAAGAAATTTCGTATCATGTGTGCTATGTATGTATGAAACGTACAAAAGAAGACCCGCCTACATTACTGCGAGTTTTTTGTTTATATGAGATCATGAGAAAATCTACACTGAAATCTTTAAAAACGCGCAGAATTTCAAAATACTATTACCGATTGCCATACCCATGTAAGAAAAACACGCTGTCAATGGACACTGGATAGCATTGCTTTTGGGTCGGCAAAATAGCCAAGTTGTTAAAAGCCATTTGCGTGTCACATGCTACACAGTGCTCTCTTTGTGTTTGATAACGGCTGCTTTGGATGCGTTCCAAGGTTTTCTTTCTTGAGCAAGCCATGTGACCCTGTTTGCTACAGTTGCCTATGCAGTTACACGCGGTTTTTGTCTTGTATGCTTGTTACTTATGCTGCTGTTGATGGTGTTGATGGTAAAGATGACTAATACTGCTGTAATGTGACTTGTGCAGAAAATCAAACTTCCCCCAGATCACAAGCCTATTCAGGAGGGTCCTGCATTCCAGTGTTTGGCGTTATTTTATCGCTTTACAGTACTGTGTACATAACACAAAGGTGTATTGTTTTGACAAACATTTGATCTTCGACATTACTGCGATAAACCACCGCGCGGGGTGCAGTGGATCGGGTGCTGCACAACGAACTAAGCAAACACGGGTTCACTTACGATCTGGAGCTAACACACTAACATCATTTGCGCGTAAGAAGAACACAAGTCATGGACGAGACACTGATGTGGATGCACGAGGGCACTGCAAAGGGAAGGGGGGGGGTGTTAGCCGGCGCCAACCTGCCAGACACGGGGATCGAACTGCCTCAACAGGACTTTCTTCTTGCCAGGTGCAGATGCGACCACAGCGCCACCGTGCACCGGTCCTAAACCACAACGCATCGCAGAGCATGGTGAAACAGCGGTACATTCCAACAACGTTCAAGGGCACTGCATGGGGAGGAGGCTGACAAAAGGGTTTTGAATGATGGCTCTTATAATTTAATATCATCGTGGAGTTGCTGCTGTGTGCCGACGTTTAGCACACGGGACTTGTAATACAGTGGTGAGTTGGTTCGTTCTCTCAGCGTGGCTGTTGTACCAATTTACACGTCTCTTGGCCTGTGGCTTACCCAGCAGTATATAAAACGGTAATCCGCATTGAGTCGACTGGGAGGCAGGTCGTGTGTGTGGTCGGGTAATGTGTGGCTACTCTCACTTCCTCCAACACGTTTGGCCGGCCTTGACAAACAAGTCAAAATACGGTCCAGAGGGGGCCTTCTGGAGCTCCCTCGAGTGATAATAGTAATATTTGCATTTCTAAAGCGGCCCTTCTGCCAGTGGTGGCAAAAACAAGCAATTTCAGCGCTGCATCTTGAGCACAATTTAATAACACTGCACAGTGCTGTATTCTGTTTTTTTAAACCAAGCCGTGCAAATGATCCTCCTGATGAGACTCGGCGCAAAACCACTGTCTGCAGGAGACGATGCAGCACTTGTCCTGGGCACCAATGAGTTATCTCACTGTCCACCATACCCCATCCAGAGGCTGCTTGTCAGTCTGCACCCTGTACCCGCCGGGAATAGTTTAGCAGCTGTTCTAAATCTCCTCAGGCTAAAAAAAACAGCACAACGGAGCAAAAACAACATCATTTGCATCTTTTGGCTTTAAACATTGCCGTAATGGTGCTCAGAAACACTTAACGAGGTCATTATAGCATTTACCAATTTATAAGGTAGCATTAAAAACAATATATATTAACAATTACAAAATGATGAGGGTTTTATTCTGCTATGTAACAGAAAATATTGTTTCTTTAGTTTGTACTGTATAGCTTTGAAGTAGGGCGGCACGGTGGCGCAGTGGGTAGCGCTGTCGCCTCACAGCAAGAAGCTCCCGGGTTCGAATCTCGGCTCGGGTGCCTTTCTGTGTGGAGTTTGCGAGTTCTCTCCCCGTGTCCGTGTGGGTTTTCGCCGGGCACTCCGGTTTCCTGCCACAGTGGAAAAACATGCTGCCGCATAGGTTAATTGGCTTGCAGTCGAAATTGCCCTCAGTGCCCGGTGATGGACTGGCGTCCCATCGTGGGTATATCCCTGCCTTGCGCCCTGTGTCTGCCGGGATAGGCTCCGGCTCACCTTGACCCTGTACAGGACTTAGCGATTTCTGACAATGATATGAGATGAGCTTTGAAGTAGTCCATTCGTCAGGTGCAAACAACACTGGGTGCACGGGTGAGACGATACTAACTCTAACAACTTTGTTTCACTATGGTAATGATTAATCGTTAAACGAAAATAATTACTTGATAATTAATAATTTACAGCTGTTTCTTTTCACTCTTGCACGAAGACTCTCTCCATCCACTACTTTGTTTATTAAAGTTGTTTAACCAAACTCACAGCATTTATAAATGAAATACGACGTTTCGCTGATAATTGCAATCAACAGCATCAGGTATCCCGCACCTACTTGAGACGAGCTCGCTTCAGAAAGCGAATTCGATTCAGAAAATGAACTCGTCTCAAGAAGGTACGGCTTGCCTGCTGATGTTGATTGCAATTATCAGCGAAACGTCGTATTTCATTTATAAATGCTCTCAGTTTGCTCTCTAACACACTGGTATGCTGAGAGTGAAGAATTGGCACGCTTTGTTCACGTTGACAAACATTACTAATTGGCTGTTTTCGGGTGGTGGAGGGTTTACGACAAACATTTTTTACGTGACCTAACCCAAAAAAATGGAATCCATCGACAACATTGCTCACGAAAGCCTTCGAATTAAAGATACTTCACCATGCTGGCAAGTGCAGGTTTGTGAAGGGAAGACCCAGGGCTGGTTTAAATGTCACCCACTACTGGTAATAGCTTACAGGCAATAGCGAGATGTTATCTTCCTCGTCTGGTATGCGAGAGGGTGTGGGGCCCACCCTGATGCTTGTCTTCTCCCCGTGGCTGTGTGGATTGTTCTCCGGGTCCTGCCTTGTCCTCCACATTTGAAACGTGCATTTATGTTATTTGACTATGACGATATATTCCGAGACATGATGTAAGCCACTTATAAGAGCTGTCAATCGGCCAGGTTGCCTCTGAAAGAGCATTATAATAGCAGTGTCTTTACCTGGGAGAAATGTTTACTGTATTTATGCTAAATAAAGTCACTGGAAATAGACATACATTAATATGCTCATCTCATCTCATTGTCAGAACCGCTTAATCCTGTACAGGGTTGCGGTGAGCCAGACCCTATCTCGGCAGACACAGGGTGCAAGGTAGGGATATACCCATGATAGGACGTCAGTCCATCACCGGGCACTGAGGGCAATTTAGTATGCAAGCCAAATTAGCTATGCAGCAGCATGTTTTTTAGACTGTCGGAGGAAACCGGAGTGCCCAGTAAAAACCCAGGCGGGCACGGGGAGAGAACATGCAAACTCCACGCAGAAAAGCACCTGAAAAGAGATTCGAGCCCGGGGCCTTCTTGCTGTGAGGCGACAGCGCTACCCACTGCGCCACCGTGCCGCCCCATTATTATGCTATAGGTGTAATATCGTAATATTTGTCTGGGATAGCTGTGCTAAATATTATACACTAATTGATGCACCACAACTTATAATTACAGTATTCCATCACAACCCCTTGACACTAGAGTTGAGTTGGTGCTCAGTAATAAGGTAAAAGCAATAATCGTGGAAATATAGCGGGAGTCTACACATTATTGTAACCTGCTTATTAGATTAACAGGAAGGAATCGCTAAATGGATTTGTTTTCATTTATTCAACCATAAAGTGGGCAAGAATGTGCCAATGTTTGAATGCAGTGTGACAAGTACAGCAATACTGCGTGCTTAAACCACAACGATTTTGTGTACAATGCAACACAGATGCTTGGTTGATTCAGCAACTTCACATAAAAGCTGTACTGCACTCACACGTCGCCACTAATAATACTGTGGCTGTGCTCATCACTGGATATATGATGGATGTTGTTGTTTGAATTTTTCAAGTTCGTACCGCCTTTTTTTGTTGTAACACTGTTAGCGAAACTGACCTTGAAACTGCACACCCAGAGGAATGTTTTCACTACGCTTCTTATACTTTTCCTTTTTTTTGTATGTCTCGTCTCCCTTGGGCTGGATGAGATGTAAGCGTGAGCCTACTTTTCAAAGCAGCTCACTCACTGCTGGAGGCCACAGAACACGCGCGGATGCGTGGGGGTGGTGCTGTACTGGGTCGGCTGCCACGGTTAGATAACCATATGTGCTGTTGGGCCACAAGGCTACCGTCGACCTTAAGTTAAATGCGTCCGAAGAGTACATTTGAATAACTTGTAATCCTTAACCCGCAATCATCCAACCGGCATGCTCTTAATTGCACTTACATATGCTGTGCACTGCCTCCGTGGAGCAGGGCAAATTTACATTTAAGCCATTTGTACAGTAACATGTTGGCACAAGAAAGGTAAGTACTCTGCTGTCACTTAAACGTTTATTGCTCTTATTATGGTTATGAAAGAACTGCTATGACAGATGTCCATGTCATATGTGTTAGTTAGCCTTCAGCTTAATCTCATCTGCCATGAGTCAACTTTATAGCCAAGTGGGGGTTTCCATAAATAATGTGGCCTAATTCATTTGCTTGTTTCTTAAAGCGTTTCCTAAAAAGAAACCCTATCCGAGCTATTTTCAAGCTCTACAGCACTGTATTATTAGTTTTTGTGTGTGTAGATGTTACATCGCTGGTGCTATGCGGATTCTTGATGTATAGATCACAAATGCGATGTACTGGAGTATAGATATATTAGGGCAATACTTTGCGGAATTGCGGTATTACTCTACAATAGCCATTAATTCAGTAAAACAAATTATTTCGCCCACAGTGGCATTTGCAAATAAATTATATGGCTCGTACCTTTGCTATTAATAGTATATGCTGTTACACAGCAAATAAAACTGTTCAAAAGTCGTGGAAAAATATAGAAAACATTGCAAGAGATGGTAAAATAAAATAAAGCAATGATGGATTTTAAAAATTAAAGCGTCAGCTTGAATCGTAAAGTTTCTTCAAATATTTGAGGAGAAAATCACAGTCTATCGCAGATCGTTGTATGTTTGGTAATATACTGCTTGTATTACATTTGTTTTAAGCACAGGAAGTCTAAATTGCTTGTTTTTCCTCCACGCATAAGTTAATGTACAGGGGTGTGAAAGATTGCAGCATCGAAGGGTGGTGAGGGGGTGGCAACACATGGGAAGGCCAGCAGTGAATAAACAATGAATGATAATGATTACATAGTGTCAGTTCTAAATGTCACTTATATTTTAACCACTAAACAGTTACATTGGCTGAAAAACAGTAGAGCTTACGAATTTGATTGTTTCAATCAAATTGAAATTGCTTCAATCAAATTAACCTCTAGTATTTCTTGATTTTAATATAATCGCACTACATTTTAGAATTAGTGAAAGTAAATGGATGTTGTACTTGAGTGGTTTACTTTTTGTTGCAGTAAAAATCACGTAGAGCGCGTTGTTTTTAATTTTAGTTCTTTTCCTCGGATCTGCGTGCAATGACAACCCAGTATGTTTCTCTCTGCACCTGTGTGAGAAATAAAATCATGGTTTGATCCAGAGCAATAGGGTATTAACATATTGGAAGTCAAGTTTGCTGTCTAAGTAGCTGAAATAATTTTCATTATAGCTTTAAAAAGACTGAGCAGCCAGACTGTCATGTCTTAAATAAGTGCCGTTATACATAATAATAAAACACTGTTGACAGAGCTAAGTAATATACTTTATCTTCTTTTGTAGTGGGCTCTTTTATCCGCAACTCGCATCACTCGCAATGTCAAGTCAATAACTCCCCCTTATTATCAGACATTTTTTTTTAGGAAAGAGAGTTGTAGAAGCCATGAATTAGGTATTAATCCTCTCTCACATTTGCAATGTCTGTGGATAACAGAAAATTCACTCAGATTTGCAGTGCCTATAGATAAAAGAAAATTGACTCAGATTAAAAAAAACGTGCATCTTTGTAGCTATTTGCAACACTGGCCCATATTTTGTGAAAATGTGCCGATGGTGAGGACCCTCAGTAGGGTTTAGCTGGACCCCCAGGAGGTTGATGACAGCATCAATGTAATGGCATACAATATTGTTATGAAGTTTGGAGGTTTGGCCTCAATTACATTGGCGCCGGCTGAATGCATTGCTGCCTTCCCGTCACCGCTCAGTGCTTTCCTCACACCTTTACAATGATGCAAGACGTCCTTGATAAGAGCGTCTGCTAAATAATAATAGTAATAACAGATGTGGCATTAAGATAGGGGTGAAATCTTGCGACGATGAACACAATGGTAGTGATAATGACAGTGATGATCATTATGATGTTGAATGACAAAATGAATATGATCATGCAAAGATAATGGATGGCAGATTGATTATGAAATTGGTGTTGGATGACATATTTATCGTGACGATAACGAAAGTTAATGAATAACTCTGGAAAGTGAGGAAAGACATTGCCGTTATTGTCATCATCACATTATCTCCAAATACACCAATGACAGGGTGCTGGGCATGTGTGTTGTGTGTTTTGCAATTATTTTGTGTGTTAACTGTGGTGTCGCCAACCACATAATAGCAAAACATCCTTTTACACTTTCTTACACGGATAAGGGGACTCATAGTATAACCATCATACCACCTACAATCAAAACACGTTTTTTTTGTCATGGGGAATAATGCAGCACATCGGATTGTTCTTAAATGTGACATCCTTAAATCGTTGTGGATGGGCGGTTATGTACTGGCACTGTCCTGTAAAATACATCGTATTGCGTATGTTTGTCAAATGGCCTGTGTAAAAGTATCCTCCACACTAAACACGTTCGTCATTGGCACGTGTTCACGGTCGTATTTATTGCAGTTCGTGTGAAACCAGGCGACTTCACAAGCTGTCACCACGTAGCCATGTGCTGAGCAGACGTGTGATGGTCGGCAGTGAGTCAGCAGGAAGTTCGAACGAGTGGTTGGTGTTCCACCAACCTCCCCGTCTCTTGTGTGCACGCTTGTGCTTTTTTTTTTCCCCTAATGAACTGCAACGCCCCCGTGTTGGAAGGGGTTAAGCCAGGACTAAGGGTTTGTGACGTGCCATGTTGAGTCACATGTTCTTTTGTCTAAAAGTTCTCCTAAATCCTTTAGCTGACAAGAGTGGAAGAGATTGTTTTGCGGCAAATGAGCGTTGAAACGGTGGTTCATCTGCTGTTGACAGCCGTGAGCCAGTGGGAGAAATTCTACGTGTTTACTTCTCCACAAAAGTGGTACTTATTTTATCAACTGCTGACCACAGTATGTATGTATTAGAAAGGTGGAATGGTGAAAGTATGTGATCTGATTCGCTGGTTCATTGTGTTATTGCATGAAATGTACAAGATGGTATGTAACATAGAGGACATTTTTATGCGACCTTCATGATGTGGGGATTTCAAATTGTTTTCGCCCAATTTTGATAACGGAGACATCGACACCATCACGCTCAGAATTGTATGAACAAGATTTTTTTTTCCTTTTCACATTAAAGTATGTGTAGGCAGGAATGCGTGACTGCAAGAGATGATAGTCGGTTGCTGATAATAATGATTGAGCGAAGACAACCAAGATTGGTGACCACTGTGGAGATGGAGCGACGAGATAACCTCGGACGCAGGTGTTCACGATTGCTACATCGCGTGACTCTGGGGCACCCACCTGCCCGGGGCAGGCTTTAAGCTAGCAGCGGATAGATCACAGCCGATGATGACGCACGTACAGTACTGTGCGTTACACGTGCTGGGATAATTGCACACCGGTCTACACTTGACGGTATATATTTACAATTCATGTCTGCGACAAACGCGAACGTCTCGTCAGCTCCAAAGGGGGGCATGGTCCATTACCACTTCTTGTTCGATTTTATGGGGAGGATAAAAGCGACGAGACGAAAACAGCTTCGGGAGGTTGACGCGTTCACCGTGAGCTGGCGGTGGGGCCGGACACGCGTCAGTGGCTGTAGCAGCAAACCTCCTCCCCCCCCTCCTCCTCCTCCTCGTCTCACACGAACACCATCCTCCCTGCCGTCGCCACATGGTACGGAGGGCGGCGGCGGTGGTGGTGGTGGTGGTGCGACTTTTGTCGTCTGCTCGCGCGACGACCAGCAGTTTGTCCCAACCGCTCGGGGAAGTCTTCTTTTTGTGTTTGATAAATCATCGCGGGGACAGTGCTCGATCGACCAGACATAGAAGAGGGCCAACGATAATCCCGAGGGAAGCGATATCAGGTACTGCGAGTCGCGTTTTGTTTGAACCCCCGCCCCCCTCCTCCTCCTCCCCCCCCCGTGACGCTCGTTATTCTGGAAACAATTGTCACAATAATAATACATAATCATATTACCTTACTGTGCGCTATCACCTTTCGTTTTCAACACGTGTCGAAGTGCTGCGCCTGCCTGTATGTAACATCAAACAGCGGCGAATTGAAATGACCTGTTCTCACCGAGATGACAGGACGATCTCAACGTTTATGCTGACTGGCATCAAACAAAACACTTTTTTTAATGAACCTGTAAACGTTATACTTCAGGCAATACATACCTAATGTGCTTGCTGCAGTGTAATGTGGTATATGCAATATTTGCAATACATTATTCTTAACTGATGCCGTATCTGAGTTATGCGTTTGGTTTAGATCATAGGCGTCTCAACCTTGTGCACCTGC
>JAZEWT010000017.1:15935047-15993192 GCA_036362905.1 Mordacia mordax
AGCAGACACCACACCCATAGAATAGGCATTGTTGTGCGTCACACATGGACAAACACAATAATGGAAGGCTGGCACACCGGTGCACATGAACAGTGGCCAAGAGCCCACACTCATATGAGGTGGGTTCTTATATTTGAAAAAAAAATACGTGCAAATTTACTTCAGCTGACACGGCACGTAATGTCCTAAACCGCTTTGACATTGAGATGTTTTATTACAAGTTTGCATTTTGTTAACACAGCAGTGGCAAGCAACCGATAAGGCTGCCATCTCTGGACAGTAAATGCTCAACGGCCTTTGTGATTGCAGATGCGTTATGGTGCAGTAATCGAGTCTGGGGTATGTCCAAGTGAAAAGCCAGACTCATAAAAATGTAGGGCAAAAACCATGCTTGATAGTTTTCCGGTTACAAACGATACAGGTGCAACCCAGGGGAACGGCCACCATTTAGAGGGAGCTTCAGAGCCCCTCCAGGGGGTTATTTGGGCTATTTTTCCCACAATGGGTAAATGCCTTGGATGAAATGTGCCCATCCTCACTTTACTGCACACGAGACCTGCCGATCGATTAACTGTGATGTACCAATTATACTGTTGGATGAACAGAAAAGGAGGTGTTTTAAGATGCTTGCCCATTGTTTAAACTGCCACACCAGGACATGGAATCCTTGATTTCCAGTGGCTGTACTGAAGTACTTATGGTAGTATTCTCAAGTAGAGTAATAACGTTTTCTTGATAAATATTTGTTTGGCTACCAAGATTTACATTATTAAGTCCAGGAATATATGAACTCGTAGTGTGCTTATGTTTTGTGGGTTAAAATGGTGAATGTTGGCGCGTTGTGGAGTACAGGGCCACGTGAGAACACACACGTGCTTTGCGTTATGTATTCGCCTGTGAACAATGGGAGTGGTCATACGGAGTTGGGAAAGGGAGGGAGGGCTGGGGTTTATAAGCAAGTATTTTAGCAGAAAAGCAGGCTTCCACTAAAGTGATCAATCAAACTAGCTGCTTCCTGTAGCGGTGTTTGAAGTCATCATTTCCTGTGGGCGTGAATCACTGGCGGGAGGACGATGAGGCTAATCTCAATTGGTGTTTTACTTGTTATAGTCTGGTTAGAATGTCATGTGTATACAGGGGGCCTGCTTCATTGGCTAAACAATTCCAATTCCACTTTATTTCGCAACTTTTGATTGAAATGAATTGATCCACTGACGAATCGTGGCTGTAACATAACCCATTACAAATGGTCGATAGTTCTTTAACAGTCATGGCAAATCCAAAAGGAAAACTTGGCGTTAGAAACATTTACTTCGTAAAGCACTGTAATGCCACTTGTTTTAATGCCACATATACGAATCTAATTCCTCGATTCAAGCACCATGCTTCAATACGTTTAGATGAAAGGTATGCATTTCTGTAAGGAATGTTTTTTGAAGGAGCTGTGCAATTTTCATACGGCTAGTCTCCAGTATATCGTAGTTGTTTCACGTGAGTTGTCCTAAATTTAACGTTTAAGGTTACACGAAATCACAAGAAGTTGCTTCATCCATTTTAACAAAGCAATGTCAAACAACGACCAGACTCATCCAGCTTCAATGTCAATAGACGAATCTTATTGTTGTTGCTCCACATCACGACCCTACCATAATCAGGGCACACATTTCTTTCGGAGTTATTGATTTTAATATTGTCTTACAACAGCATGCGGAGGTGGCGGAACCCAATTCTCGTTTCCTGTTTTAACTAGATCCCTCAATCCAATTATACATTCACTTAATGAGAGCCCTCCAAAGATTTCCATAATCTACTCATGATTTTTTTTTCTTTTGAGTGTTTTAGTGTAGGCAGTGATGAGCGAAGTTGTGAAGGGACTTAAATTTACAAAGTATAATTTTACAGCATTTACAGATAAAACCTCGGGCAAAGAAGATGTCTGCACTGTATAGGGTATACATTTAGATTTCTTATAGAGTGAACTCTGTATTACTGTAGTAAAGTGAGTGCAAGTGAAGACTTATTTATTAGGTTATGGTTTTTGCGCGGGTTTTATTTTAGTGGTTTGCTTGTGTCCGCTAACAGCACTTGCCCCAAAAGTGTGTAAAGCCTATAAGGGGGATCTTTGTATTTGACAGTGAATGCACGCCATAGTGTATTACACACTGGTATTACATGCACCACAAGCATTTGTATAATTTCAAAACAAATGTTCTCAGTGTACAATGTCGTTACGGAGTGCAGTGTCTGGCATGAGATGCAACACAGTGATTGAAAAAACATGAGTGTGTGGAAATGAACTTTACAAAAATGAGTTTTAATGCCAAAGATGTTTATTTGCTATACCTCTGGAAGTAATTACAAACACACACACACCCTGCACGTCCAGTTGTATTGGCTAGTTGTACTCGATAGTAGAAATGATCGGCTGCTCAGACCAGGGTTACTGAACCTAGCTTGCGGTTAAGATCAGCAGCCCATGCCCAAGCAGTTGGTGGCAAACGCCAAGCGGAAACTCGACAAAATTAGCAGCCATCTGCGCTAAATATTCCCCAGCGTAACCACATGTGCACACGTCGTAAATAAGTCCCGTAACGCCACGTAGCGGGCGTGCGTCAATATGAGATCACCAGCTGTTTACCAGTCCTCAACAAAGAGCCTCTTTCCTCAGGAACAGCTCTTAGTAGCCGTTGGCTGATCGCCAACAGGAGACAGACGACAGTTTGCTTTCCTGAAGCAGGTTCAATGACAGGTTGAAGTTTGCCTGTGTGTTCGACGACCCTTGCCCCGTGACTTCGACACGGCCAAGATTAATTATTGCCTTGCAAATTCAATCCAATTTCGTGTACACTTGAACCTTATTTCGTTTGTTCACTTGCGGTGCAGCCATTTCACTGAGCTTATGGTTAACAACTGTTGTGTAACGTGGTACAGTGTTTTAAGTACAGTTGTAAAAAAATCCCCGTCAAAAAGTTATGTCGTAATGAGCCGTGTATTACAGTGTTTTTTTTTAATCGACACAATATTGAATCATAACAATGCTGGAGTACAATATACGATACAGTATAGCGCTGCATTTTAAAAATATACTACCTGGAGAACATAACGCAATATGCCGGGCAGGCCCAGAGCACTTTAAAACCCTGGAAGAGCTGTTGTCTCAGCAGCTGGTATGAGTGTGGGAAAACATTAGAGCACTTTATTGTTCAGTGGGGTTTGGTGAATCCATTCTGACCAAACACCAGGGGAGAGGATGACTGACTTTCTTGCACTGTCAGCTGTTGCCTTGTTAGCTTTGCCCCCTCGGGCATGCAAAGCCTGGCATACCTGCTTTTGAGACTTGATGCATTCGGTCTCTGCCAGGTACCTGGCACGTCAAACACTCCTATTAATCTTGTTTGCCGCATATATCATGTGGGGTTCCGCTGAATTATTCGTCTGCGACCCATGTTCAATGTTATTGAAACAGCTACACAGTGTTTATCTTGTGAGTATGCCAGACTCAAGTATGAAGCAAAAAAATACGGTGTACAGCACTTGTGTTTTGTTTTAATGTCTGCGGTAATGTAAACACAGTGAAGTCCATGCTTCCTTACACATATTGTTAATTCATTAGAATTGAGATAAAGACCCATTATTTAGGAGGTTTATGGAAACATGTTTGATTATTGGGTGGAGTTGAGTGTAGTAAAGCTTGCTTTTCTTGCCACATTTATTGATGAGCAGACTGGTACTCAGCAGGCATGGAAGAACATTGCTGCACAACTTCCACCAAATCTGCCCGGCATCTATATGGTTTTCATAGCTTCTTCATCGTTGCCCTAACTGGTCTGTTGTTCAGTAAATCACCAAATCTTTTTATCGTATAGCTTCTAAAATGTGATGGCGTTTTTAAAAAAATCACTTACAATATATTACGGAGGCTCCAGTTATGGCATTGGTTAAAGTTGTCGTCTTTTATACGCCATAGTATTTTATCGGGACAGTTCATCAGGTGAGGTGACCAATTGAAAATCTCGCAGAGCAACGTATCGCCTCGTGTTTTAGAGAGTGGCCTGTGGAATGAGATCATTTATATCCTGTACTTCTGAGGTCTCTTCATGTGTGACCCTTTTATCCACACATGAAAAGGGCACACATTTCACACCGGCTGTATAGATATATGTGTCATGCGGTAATCAAATAGATATATATATTTTAAAACCTCATAGCTGGAAATTTAGGCAAATTATAATAAATATTCTCATTTAATGAAGGGGGATTTTTGCACGGTCATTGGTCATCAGACTGATACTATGCACTCAGAGCACTTGAGATGCCTAGTTTAATCACAGGTGGCTACCCAGAGTGTAAACTAGGCTTTTAACTGTGCTGACTCGGTGTTCTGACCCCTATGTTACTGATTACCTGTGGTGGGGTTTTTCTTCATGTCAGAAATAAAAAAAGAACGTCTTCTGTTCTAACAACTATTATGACTGAGTCATCTACGAGGTTTATTTAAGGTAAATGTTACGGGCTTTTCATAATAGAGCTTACATTGAGTGCAGAAAAAGTCTCACATATAACAAATCCAGGTATTTCTTAATGTATTTCTTTTTATTAGAAATAATAAATGATGCATTATAGAATTCTGTAATAACAGATAAAGTGCAATGTTATTTTATCAACTACTCTAGATGTATTAGATCATATTTTGTGTGTTTCATTAAATGTCAAATTATTGTGAAATTGAGATGGCGGTTTGTATGCGTTATTTAGAAACACATTTCTAACGTGCCATGCGACCATTTGTCATTGAAGTTGTTGCACAATGGTTTGTATGGTATCACAAACGACACATTGGACGCGCAGGAAACTGTGCAGCGTGACCCTATTGACCTAACAGTCAACGTGAAAAGCATTTCCTCTTGTGAATGGGACATGGGAGGGCGCAACTCTTATTTACCCAGCCATGCAGGGTGTAAAACCATCCCTCAGTCTTCACACTCCACCCCATTCTCGAAAAGCCTTCCCCTACCATTTCCCACATGACCTCTGAACTGGAGCACTCGCACACTCCTTATTCCCTTACAACCCTGTCCTTCACAACCAAATGTGTAGAACATTCAAGAGAAAACAGCTGTGGGCTAGCCTGGGTTTGAGTGGTTTGGCCTGGGGGTTGGGCAAGATAGTGGTGAGATTCTTCCACAGGAACAGAAGATCTCAGTTTGATGGTTTGGGCTGCTGCTCTGTGATCAGGTTTCCCAGCCTGGAGTTCACAAGAGGGAGAAAAAAAGATGACATGCTGCGAGAGTAAGCAGCATACATTACATGTCATTTGAGAACTGGGGCTATTATGTTAAGGGACATAACTTACAGATGAGTTATTTGGGCCAAATGCATGTCTAGTAAGAAGACCACAAGCAACTAAATTTGCATCATATTTGTTTATCTAGAAGAAAATAAAAACAATTTTCATGTTTGTTAATATAACAGGATACTTGGTTTATAATCTTGTAATGCCATTTTTAGCTCCAGGTCTACTGGCAAATAGAATCCAATTTAGCTTTACAAATTCATCCGCGATTTGAATTCATTCGGCAAATGTTTTTTGCAAATGTTTTGTTCATACCGCTCAATACACAAAGCAGTGTTATATTGGTAGTGTTAAACTATATTTCAAAGTTTTTTTCATGACACTTTACATTACTAATGAACAAAACAGCAGTGCCAAAGCTAGATACTTTTGTTGAGATTTTTTTCTGTATCGATACATTCAAATCTATTAATATTTAGCTAATATTATAATGGTACTCTGTTCTTAGCAGTTTGTCAATTTTCTTGGTGCTGTTTAACTGTCGAATTGTAGTTCTTGCACGCATACGTCAGATTACATTCTGTTAGATATTTTCGAAATGTTACATTGCTCTCTGTCATAAGCTATCTGTGTCTAGCCCTGGATGGTCAAGAGTATTTATCGTCATGCGTCAGCATTGAAGGAACTGACCTTTGTTAACATGTAGGATTGTAATGCTTTACTGCATGGGTCAAAAATAATAAGTTATTGATAGTGGCCTAAAGATTATAATCGAATGTGTAGTGCAGAAAATATTTTCCCCTTAAATTTTGTGAAGAGTGGAACGTTTTAGTCACGTAAATCGATGTACGCAGACTTCTGTGGAAGCGAAAACATATTACAGTACTGTACTGATTTTTTTTTAGCACTTAGTGGTACTGTATATATAGTATAGGATTGAAATGTAATCTATATAGTTTTAACTTTAGTGAGACAGTATTTTATACTGCTTCTTGATAAACCAAATTATTTAACAGCAGATCCTCGAAAAGTGTGGGTTTAACGATTTGCCATTTTGACCAATCGCGGGCAATCTCTCTATAGCTATGTAACTATCGCGAGGGGATGTTTTTGATTATTCGCAGGAAGCTTCGGAATTTCTCGCACACTGTGGTGAAAAGCGACGGCAACGTGTGTGTGGGTGAGCAGCTACGAGGTGCGCAGTCCCTCGCTACACTCTACCGCGAAAGCACCTTGCCGAACTGTTGCTCGTGTGCAGTTCGATGTTTTGTAGTTTCTACCCAGTGTTTTTACCCTTTATAATGCCACCACAAGCATAAATACACGGGTAAGAGTGAAAGTAATAATAATAATTGCATTTGTAGAGCGCTTTTCACCCGAGGGTCACAAGGCGTTGCACAGAGCTGCGGAGGGAACGGCACGTCAACAACAAATGACATCTCATCTCATTGTGAAAACCACTTAGTCCTGTACAGGGTCGCGGTGAGCCGGAGCCTATCCCGGCAGACACAGGGCGCAAGGCAGGTATATACCCACGATGGGACGCCAGTCCATCATCGGGCACTCTGGGCAATTTAGTCTGCAAGCCAATTAACCTATGCAGCAGCATGTTTTTTGGACTGTGGGAGGAAATCGGAGCACCCAGCGAAAACGCACGCGGACACGGGGAGAGCATGCAAACTCCACACAGAAAGGCACCCGAGCCGAGATTCTAACCTGGGGCCTTCTTGCTGTGAGGCGACAGCGCTACCCACTGGGCCACCGTGCCGCCCAATAATAACGACATTAGAATGGAAAATCAGCAACAATAACGTTTTTGGGTTTTTTTTTACAAATCCGAGCTGTGGAGAAAACGGCATGTCAACAACAATGTTAGGACAGTTCAACGGAATGTCAAATAGCAGCAATACATTATAGAACATAAGGTAAGCCGAGAAAAAACATAATTCTTCAACAAGGAAGGAATAAATGTTCCCGAGCAGGCACAGGTCGGCAGAAAGCCATCATCTCTGCATAACAACATTGAGCCGCATCAACAGTTCTCGCCAGACCGCTTGGAAGCCTTACGGAACAAGTGAGTCTTGAGATGAAATTTGAACATGCCCAGGGGACTCAGCTGATCGAATCTCCAATGGAAGTCTGGGAGTAGCGCGCGAGGATGACTGTCACCCATCGAATGGAGGTGTGATCTGGGCACATGCAGCAAGCCCGAATTAGAGGATCGAAGTTGTCGTGCTGAGGAGGGTGCCTTAAGTAGGTCACGGATGTCTGTTGGAGCAACGCCAGTGAGAGCCTTGTAGGTGAGAACGGAGGATCTTGAATTCAGTACTGTATTGAACCGGTAGCCAGTGGATATACATCATTCCTGGAGATATGTGATCGTAGATGGGTGAAAGTGGTACAAAAAAGCAGAGAAAAATGGTGGTGACCTTAAATATGAAAATAGTGCTAAATATGTTGCACGTAGTGCTAATGGGATGCTATTATGGGATAAAAACGCATTCACTATATCGTTTTAAATGTCTCGGTTTTTACTTTAGCTATATTTTTCTTGGAGGTAACTCCCGCGATATTTAACTGTACTGTGTTGACTGTAGTGCATAAGTACAAAAACAAACCTTCATGCTTTTGGCAATAATACTGCCTTAAAAAGAGAAAGTAGACAATAGCTAACATTTTTCGGCAATGGACCTTTTCATAGAAAATAGAGGGGCCAGAGAGACACTGTGTCATGATAGGTAGTGTGTAATTCAGTCAAGTGGCAGTTTCACTACCTAGCTTGAGTTTCTTGTCTCGTTCATGCAAAATTAATATACAGTATTGTTAATATCAATATAACCTCAAGTGTTGTACCAAAGTACAAAATTGCGTCTCCTTTGGGTGCTGGCTTTTGAATGTCAGCACCATAAACGTCTGGATTAAATGTGCTGGCTCAGTGAATAATTGATCAGTTTCACCCCACTTGCCACTCTTGAGTGAAGGAGAAAATGTTATGATGCTTATGCAACTTAGTCCGATGCTATCTGCCGGAGAACCAGATTTAATGGCAGACAGCTATATTATTGATTGTCGAAAAACACACCACTGTCTTATCGTGCCAATTGCATATAGCGTGGTACAGTATAGCTATAGCATATTCAACATTTAATCTCTGCCCTAGAGGTTTTCTAAGTACAGAATTGTAATAGCATTCAAAATCAGTTTTTTAAAAACTCCAGCACTGACTTGCCTGCGGTGACTCACTTGAGCTGAAAGGGCATCAGACCTTCTTTGAAAAGCAGCTCAAATACTATACTCTCACATTTGATGTTCCAGGGCAGACGATAGATCAATAAAAACGTGATTACTCTATCTAAAAGTATATTTAAAGAAAACGTGTTTTCACCTGTGATCTGAATAAACAAACGTCTCATTAAATCACACATTATGGTCATTACATCTGGATCGTGATAATAATTGCACTTTTGGAGCGCTTTTCACCCGAGGGTCACAGCGCTGCACAAAGCTGTGGAGAGAACGATATGTCAGTTACAACAATGTCATATGAACGGCAAATCAACAACAATAAGGTTTTTGTTGGGTTTTTTGTTGCAAATCTGAACTTTAGAGAGAGCGGCATGTCAGCAACAACATCAGAGCAGTTCAACTGAAAGTCAAATAATGGCTACACTCTACAACTGTATTTGGATAGTTGACCACCATGGCTTGCTAGGTGTTATAGGTGGGGAATTGTGAGATGACCAGGAGACGGTGTCGAGTGTCAGACCTGCGTGTGCATGGGTTTTCTCTGTATACTCTGGTTTCCTCCCTCATGGCCATTTACATGTGCCCTAATTGTTGTTTATCAACAACCCACTTGCAGGACCCTCCTGGCAGAGATTTTTCGCTGCAGTCAGGCTTTTCAAGGTAAATTATCCTCATTTCAGGGTTATGTCTCACTTCGCAACCATGGTTATTTATTTCTCAAATAGTCATGAGTACATTATTGCATCAATTCAGAGAAAAAGCAATATTAAAACCCTGTCGAGTATAACCTTTTCGGATTTTAATCGTTAGCATTTTAACAACGCATACTTTTCTAGTTCACTCTAGTACAATACTCCACTGCTAATTCATTATTTCAGCACATGGCAATTCCCGAAGCTTAAAAAAGATGGAAGTGTGGCAGTTGTATTTTCATGACCAGAAAAAACCCAACCTCCACCTGTGTACGGCTCTTGAACAACATTCAACAACACATTGCCAGAGCATGAGTCTCGGGAAAGTAACGTTTGCGACATGACCTGCATTTCAGTCATGCCTGGACGTGTGTGGGTGGCTTTCAGTGAAGAGCCCCACCGCATTGCCAAGTGCATTAAGGCGCAACGTGTGCGTGTGTGTGTGCGCTTGTGTCTGGTGTGTGTGTGTGTGTCACGGCAGAGAGAATCCGCCCACTCCACGGTCAGTTGCTTGCCAAGGCCGTGAGCAGTCTGCCCAGAGACCCCAAGCGAGAGGCAGGCTATTTTTAGGGCAGGACCCAGTGGTCTCTCTCGCTCGCCCCGCAAAGTCGCAAAGCGTCCAAAAGCTGGGGAGGAAGGGGGGTGGAGAGAACACAGAAATCCACACCACGTTCTGCGTCTAGATTTCATCGTACGTTATTGTACCGTCGAAGACAAGTACGTTAAGTGTGCCTATACGGGCAGGTTCGTTTCGAAGCCGTGGTCACTTGTTGATGGTAAGGTGGTGATGATGGAAATGTGGCGTCTCTGCTTGCTTGTGGAGACTGCCAGGGGCAGGGCAGTGTAGATAAGTGGGGAATTCCAGCCGGCAATAAACAGGGCGTTCTACGTAATCGTAGTTTCAATCGAAGCGTAACAGTTGAGTTGTTCGTCGCTTGTAAGGGAAGACTGAATCATGCTATTCGACGAGGACAGCGGTTTATTCTTCACGTATCTTTGGGATATTGCCGTTTGGTAAGTGGATACTTTGTTACAATGTTCGTCGTATAACCGCAACCGCGTTGTGATGTGTGTTACTGTTTACAACGTACGCCTCGGCTCTGCGTTATCTCTTTTTTAAATCGAGAACGTAGTGTCATTTAACTTTGCTTTTGAGTGCAGTGCGCAATACGTAGCATAAACGTGAGTTATTTTAACCACAACGGTGTGCCGTGTATCCATTCTCTTGTGCAATACGATTGTATATCGTAATTGTCCTTGTACTATGTGTAAGAACAGACGTACAGTACTGTACTGCGCATTCCACACCGCCCATTCAGGCGGCCGTCTTGTTTATCAATAAGCGGTACTCCAGAGTATATCTTAACGTGGCGCGGAGCCTCGAACGTCAGGTTGCTAAGCATACGGTGAATGTAATAGTGTGCAGTGAGGTCTACTGTTAAACACAACACCGCGTTACGTACTGATTTAGATATTCACGCCGCGCCGTGTGAGAATTGCTCCACATAGCCGCTCTTTCGAGATGGCCGTGTCGAGTGTTTGTTTCCCTCTCCTTCGCGACGTTTCGCCTTCCCACGTTGGAGGGGGCATCTCGTCAGAGAATAGAGACGGCTGTCTTTGAAATCGCTCTGGAGAGCAGTTTCTCATACTCTGTGACGTCTCGTTGCTTATGAAACAGCATTGTGTTAGGTAGCCTGCGCTCTGTTGCCTACATTATTGTACTGTCAGGTGCATTGAACAAACCTGCAGACTTCTGTGTTGTTTTACAAGGAGTTATACCAAGAGACGTTACTGCAGTAGTGTGTTGACCAAGAGAAATTTTTAACAAATATAGATTACTCGGAATTATTCTACCCCGCCTCCCCCGTATTATTTATGGCTCACACTGCTTAGTTTGTACATTTCCTAACAATAAACAATGTTAGTGTTGCGGTTATCACTATTAGTCGATTTCTTCCCGTAATGTATCCTTAATATTGAACCCTGACCGAAGACTGCTTCAGTAACAATTAGATTTACTGTCGTGTATTCTTGTATCATTGAACAGCTGCATCTGTGCTATGATATAACGTAACCTGATGGTAGTATGTTTCCCCTATTGTCGTTTGACTTTATTAAGCAGAATGTTTATGTCGGAATACTGCAGTGGCGGTCTCGTCTGTGCCCAATGAATCTGGTAATGTTGGTGTGAAACAAGCCATTGATTGGTACCGTACATGTATTCTTTTGGGATAGTGCAATCTTGTGTTACACAGTATTTACACGATGGGAAAATAAGGGGACGGTTGTATATAATATGGCGCTATATGCCACGTTGTTGTGTGGAGGAGCGGTGGGTGTAGTAGTTTGCGCAGTGCGCCATGAACCTGATTGACCCGAATTTAAGTGCTTATCTCAATTAGCCCCACACTTGCGCCGTATCCACCAGCCGTGTTCTCCAGCGTGATGATGTATGGTCCAGCAGCCTCCACGGCGACGACACACACGGTGTGGGGTAACCGACTTCGCTCAGTTCATAGAAAATGGCTGATAATTATATCTTATTATCCAGCACTGTACTATACGTTGGAATTGGGGTTGAGCTGTGGGTGGATGATTGTGTATGGGAAAATAAAAGCCCAGTAATATTCTTAGAAACAACCATTGGCTTACCTTCGTGAGGGCAACATTGCAGTTGCATTTTGAAGAAAATGGTTTTCCTTTACATGGCTCTATCGAATAAGAAATAATTTGTAACTTTAAATAGTAGAATTTGCATACGTGACATTTTACTGCCACCCAGAAAAACGTAAAAACCAGAAACTATAATAGTGCCTTGATAAGGTTGGGAAATTACAAGTGACTACTATATTATGAAACTCAACCACTTTTACCGTGGTACCGATATTCTCAACTGGTGTACCGTGATTACAATGGGGGACCACAGAACACATTTTTCAGTCATCTGTGTCTCCATGTAAAATCTAATAGCGTAGCATATATAGTACTGTTAGGTAAGCTCTCTGGCTCAATTGTCTTTCCAGGAGTACCTTGTTTCAGCACCATTGACTCAATGCAAGCAAACTCTGAACCAGTTTTGGTCGCGTCTCATAAGCAGTTAAGTTTGCGTAAATCGATGCAGGTTAATTCGTAGACGTGATGGTAAGGACCCTATTGAATAGATTGCTGTGCTATAATTAATTGTATAAGCATATACAGTACTGTTGTACTCTGTACAGTCCTCGAACGTAATGTGCTGCTGTAATTGGGTAATACCCTCCTACATCTGGTCTACATGGTGGCTTAGGGCATATACTTTTCATGCCCTTGAGTAGACTTAGTGGAGCAGTAGATTGATCATGGTTAATGGTGACTGCCAAAGTATGCATTATAAGATAGAGGATATAACAAGCTAACATTACTGTAGTTAATATAGACAACTGGAAATTGCATACGTATTGCTTGTTGGGATTTTATATATGTAAGGTCATTTTTATACCAAAATGTTGTAATACCACGTATATTTTTGTGGTGATTTATGTGCTTTCACTTAGACTTGGGGTGTGTCCTCAAAGCAGGACGTTATCTGTTTTCTCTGCAATTTTAAAGGGCTGTTTTGTGTCCTTGGCATGGTTAATCTTTAATGCGAGTCACAGGTTAGCATGTGAATAAACCTGTAGCGCTTGTTTGATTGTCTGTGACCCATGGGACTTTGCTAGTTTGCTTGTTAGGAATCTGAGGCTTTTGCGTTAGCGTTTAGACGGCTTCAGAGATAATTACCAACAGTGGATTGGCAAATCGCTCGACAAACGTGCAAATATACATGTTATTTTGATGAGAATAATGGTAAGGATTTAGTTTTTAAAATATGATTGAGTAACTTGGAAGGCTTTTTCGCAATGCTTACCTAGTGCTTTCAGGTAAGTATCTTGACTGTGTGGAAGTAAACAATGCGCCTTACGCCTGTGCAGCTGCGACCCTTTGAATGGAATCTTTTTGATCTACAAACTCAGAAAACTGTTATCGTTAGTCGTGATCTGCGGCATTAAAGATTGCGCCACTCGGGGCGGGATGTGACGGCAGGTTTCCAACACGTGTTAAGCGCACAGTTCCCCTACATTTGTGTGCACACCAGGGGAAAGAGAATTTGTGGTTTTGTGACATATCTAAGCACTCCCTCCGATTAACATTCAGTTCTCTTTTTTTAAGTTGGGAAGCAACAGAGTCAACTAGTGTCATCATCATTTTCAATACCCGCTTTGTCTTCTACAGGGTCGCGGGTGTTTCAGGGCAAATATTGTGTGCTGCTGTATTGTAATTGGCTTACACCTTCCTACTGGACAACTGTTGAAAAGAGCTACGTAGCTCAACGGTGCCTTCTAGTCCAAGTAAAGTCTGTCTCATATACTGAGCTGTACTATATATGCAATTCTATATACAGTATTGTAACCACAGTACACAACAGTACTGCATACACAGTACAGCAGTACTGTGCAATAGTTGGCAAGAGCTTGAAAATGTTAAGTGAAAGCGCAAATTCCAATTTTTTTGTTTAAACAAAACATACTGCATAGCATCACATGATCTCATGCCAGCGTCTGTGAATTCATATACAATGAATGGCTTGTCTCATTCAGAAGACATTTTGCCAAAAAAAATTAACATTCCCTCTGTGTGACTCAACTTTCCAAGCAAATGGACCCCTATAGCCTCATAAGGGAACCGTGTGTGTTAAAGGCAGGGAGGGTACTTGCACTGCCTTCCTTAAAGTGATTAAGGTTATTTCATTGAACTCCCTGAACTTAAAAACCCCACTTTACACAACCATCAGTCTTGGGGTGTGCCATGGAGAATTTCACCTTGGTGTCTGCCACGTGAGTCCTTACTTCATTCACATCCTTGATATTACCATCCCCGAGATTAAAATGAAAACTGTTCTGTACATAACCACCAAATCTTGGGGTGTGCCACGTAATTTCCCCCCCTGGTTTCTGCGAAAGTGAGTCGTAATCAATTTGTATCCTCCCCGACAATCGCTTTCCAAAGCTGTTTTTTCGGGAAAGCCGTGTCGAGCACTCCCCACTCTGGTCGCAACGGTCCGAACACCACATCCCACGTTGGAGACACCCACACTGTTACCAGTGGTGGGCATGGAAATTATCTGATAAGATACAGCAGTGATTACGAGAGAGGAAGCCAGAAACGCGATTTCTGTCTCATTTTTAACATTAGTGACATTTGTTTGGACGTACTCTACCCCTTAATTGTTTCAAGTAACGAATAGAAAATGCAGCAAATGTAGTTTACCTTCGAAATTATAACCGTATTAATACAGTACTCCATAGTATCGGCTTGTACAATTGCAAATTTTCTGTAAACCATCTTCTGAAAAAAACCCCAAGTAGATTTAAATATGTGTTTGAATCATACCTGTCGTTAGTTTGTGTTGGTGCATTGCTTTTCACAGTGTCGTTTAACACGGGATAGTAATAGAACCGCTGTAAAATGGAAATTAAACTTAATTGTATCTGTTTACCCGCTGTGAACGAATTGTAATAGTGCCGTTTATCTCCCAGGGAGCTTGAAGCAGTGGTCTGACGATGCATCCTATTGTAGTAGGTGCTGACATGGTTGCTATATGCCCTGAATGCACAATGCTATGCATCAGTGCGACCCAATCGCCGTGCAATGTGGTCGCTGTTTAAAATCGGCAAATCCTCACAAAGTGGAATGATCATAACGCAACACAGTGGCGTGTCTTTAGGCATGAATTAACGTGCCACCTGAGCGGCTAATTATTGAGAACACAGTCATAGTGCTGTATATTTGAATGGGATGTGGAAATCTCCGAGGGGTGTTCCTTTACAGTATTTGTGCCAAGGGCATGCAAGGGTTGATGTGTAATTCGGTGTACTGTACTAGATTGTCTGGTATTTTATTTTTTTCCAAATCGTATGCGGTTTCTTACCGTACATTTGCAGGGACTGTTCCTCATACTGAGTACAGCACTGCACTTAAAGTCATATACTCGACAGCGTCAGCTGCTGGTCATAGAATTCTAATTAATTCTATTTTAGTTATCCCATAACAAATTCTGTTACCGTATTTACTGCGTGGCAACGCATGTCAGATGGCCAAGTGTTACTGTACTGTTCTTAACGTTCCACTCGGAAAGAGTGGGGTCCCTGCCAATGTATTATCGCCGCTGTTCTCTGGCCATCGCCGGTCTTGTAGCTTGATCGAGCAGTACGGCTGAGAAGTGTCTGATAAACAGTTCTGGGAACTCCACGGGGGAAGAGGTCAGAGGAAAGATTGTGTCCGTGAAATGGAGGTCTATAATTGCGTGCACATGTCCCAGCGAGTGAGAGAAGAGAAGGAACAAAGGAGGTGAATGTAATACAGTGCACACGTTACAGTACGTTAGGTTGAAGCGCCTGTGTGCAGACTCGCCGCCTGTTTGCGCGTTTATAAGAGGCTTTGACAAGTTTCGTTAACGTAACAAAGCGCATCTTTCGTTAGCCGGTAAGCGATAAAAAAAACTGTGCAGGGTTACTGTGGATTGCGGTTTGAGCAGTGTCGATGATGCCGTCAAGTTTTTTTTTACATAAGCTGAAAGAAATCGTCGGGCCATGTAGCTCTTTTTAACAGTTGCCCGGCGGGGAAGGGTAAGCAGGTTACAATATCTCATTTAGTCATTGCCATTAATCTATGCAGGAGCAGCGCGTCTTTGGTCTGTGTTGTAATGCATCTGGGGAATATGATACACTACAGTATTTTAAGTGTAGGCGTTGCCTCGGCAGGGTGCATAGTACAGTGCTTGTTTACTGTAGGCTATCAGAGATAACAGTACGGAGATGTCAGACAATAGGGATGTAGATAATGCGTGAAATCACTAAGTAAGGATAGTGTGTCGAGCAGTTAGGACTGTAATTCAGATGGAAATAATGTGTCGGCCTTGATATGGGGAAAATGCTCATTACATAACCACGGTGTCGAACGTACACAGACTTGACTTTTCATGAGTGTTGGAGTGGTGATGGGCATTTAGTTTCGTGTGTGAGTGTGTTTTTTTGTGCCATTAAGAAGCCAGATCGTGCATGCTGAAATAGTTGTGTACAGTATGTAATTAAGTTGCCTTCAATATACACCGGTTATGTGTTGTGTCTTGGTTTTGAAAACGTCCATTGACGTTGCTGCGTTAGTGGAATTGCTCTGCGATATTAAAATGAATGGAAAGTTAAAGCCCATGTTTGCTCGACACTGACACAAAATGGAAGTGAGGAAGGGCAGCTTGTGGGGGTGGAGGGAGAGATGTATGATTCTCATCACGCGTGTAGTCAGCCACCGACTATTGCTTCTGGTTTATGACTTTGGGAGAACAGGAAATGGCACATAATGCCAGACTACATCTGGTCCAAATACAGTGTAGTACGATCTTGAAAAAAGAATGCTGCAAGCCTTTGATTTTTTTTCATGTAGGGTGTATTTTCCGGAAGCCGTAAACACAATGCATTTACACCGTGGGGTTATTCATTTAAACCAATGTTGTTATTGTATACCCTAGCGTCAGTGAGCTGTCGAGAGATATTGCTGTATTACATTGATAAATTAAAACGGCAACTTTTTTTGTTAGCAATGAAATACCCTTGTAATATTTTGGCGTTGTAGGTGTATATAGCGTTCTGTAGAATAATTCCTATATTTGGTGCTGAAAATTGTAAGTTAAATTACTGTAGTCTGTAATCTAGTATACGCATAACCGTATTGCAGGAAATATATTTTACAGCTAAGTCAATTTAATTTTGTTCCAAGGCCTCTCCACGCCACGTTAGTCATGATCTTGTTTTGACCATACATCACCATGCTGATCAGCGTGGGTTGGTAAAGGGAAGCAACCATGACCGGTTCGGATATCACTTTCCACTGATGTTGGCCATGGCGAAGAATTTAACTCCTGGTACGGTTCACTAACCGCTGACAGTCTGCGCCCTCTTGTATTACTTAAGTATCCGGTTTTATTTTTCTGTATTATAGTGCAATGCTACAGTTCTCTTTGCAAACAAACTAGCTAAGCCATTAGGCATATTAATCTCATGCAACCCAGCAGTGATGACTCAGGATATAGCTGGATCAGTGACTTTGTAGTGGCAATTGTCCACAAGTAGAGCTTGACTCATGGTCATTTATAATGCAAACGCATGAATTATTCCTGGAGGAGATGGCCATATATCTTATTAGACAATGTATTGTATGAGTTTAAGTGTTGGCAAAAAAACTGGTAAATGTGGCTTTTGAATTTTGGACATAGGAGTGTGCTTAGAGCCCAGTTGTTTTTCTTTACAGTACTCTGAAAGTAAACGTGTTTTCTGAAAGATGGATTCTGCTGTTGTGCCGTTCTCATGGAATACCGGAAACATTTCACTGGCCGTCCATCTCTGGGTGCATTATCTAACCATATTGGCTTAGTCATAGCGCAAAGGGGGGCTTGTGAATGCATTTCCGTTGCTTGCAAGCATTAACGCCACACATGCTTTTCCCTACTGCAGGAAGGATGTTGGGAAGGGATTTGTTTTTTTTTCTTCACTTGTTGCATTAGCCTTGTGTTGACAAGAAAAAACGCATTTTGAAACTTGCAAACGTTATTCATAATCAAATGTTTTGTCTTACATTAAAGCCGTTTGAGTTTTGGTTGCTAAGTATGTGTTTAGTACTGCTTTGTCTGCCAAAATGTGTTCATTTTGATACTGAACTAATATAGTATTCCGATCTGTCAATACAGTATGTGAAGTAGATGTGGATATTTACTGTACTGTGCACTATTGTGGTAAAGTAACCCTGTAATAACATTGTCACAGCAGAATAAATTGCCTGCAGTGCCCGTTGATGGACTGGCGTCCCATCGTGGGTGTATATCTGCCTTGCGCCCTGTGTCTGCTGGGATAGGCTCCAGTTCACCGCGACCCTGTACAGGACTAAGCGGTTTCTGACAATGAGATGAGACAGTGACTAAATTTCATCATATCAGCTTTTAGAAAGGTGAGCCACGCGAGGTGTTTACCCATTTTGTCTACGAACCTCTATGGAATGTGAGTCATGCCATTCTTGCGTGTTTGGTGCATATCTATTCCAATGCAAATCAATAGCAGCATTGTCATTAACGGCAGCGAATGTCATCCGAGTCATTTAAGGTCAACCGTTGCATGTCTCGAAAGCCACATTGGATTTTACCACCGAAAATAATGAAATGCTTCTCTTTTTTATTCGCAGACTTTCAAACCACTTGTGAACAAGGTGGGACTGAAAGACGTGGTGCCGTTGGAGTTTTTCAGCGATCACACCCGAGCCTTCATTGAAAACGAGGGTTCAATCAGGCCATTTTCGGTAAATATCTTCTTTCGTTAAATGTGTTGTTGTTCACACGTTTAATATCCTTTGAAACTTTTGATTTCAATCTCTGTACTTTTGTTGTAAGCCTTTTATTTTACCTTAAGATGACGAGGATTATTTAGGACAAAGATTATTCAGCTGAGTGATAGAATTGTTTGACTGTGCAGTGATTTGATTGGCTACATCATGTCACTATTTCAATGCAAACGTAAGGTTGTTTTCATGATGTACCTATTCTTCCGTAATGTCCTTTTTAAACGTTATTTCACTAGTCATATGCATATTTGAAATTGTACTAACTGGCATAATCATAAAATATGTACAGTATAATAAGGCATCATACAAAGTCAGAATTTGACTTTTGTTTCAAAATACAAGCCAGCAGTGTTGGATTATTCAAAATCCTTGTTTGCATTCAAATGAAGAGCCACTGCATTGCATTTAAAATATTTCTGGATGTGAATTGGGTGTGGTTTTTTGTGACAAGCTAAATATGATCTGTGACACGTATTCGCCACAACTGCGTGATTGCTGCCAGGACATATGACGCTGGCAATGTGTGGGAAATGCATCCCTGTCCAATTACTCCTCAACAAGCATAAAGCTGCAAATACAAACATTTCACGTCTCCACAGTGGAGTTCTATTAGAATTGTTTTTTTTACCTGACAAGTCCAATAATGTTACTCCCTCTAGTTTCTGCTATGATGCAGTTCCGTAGTCTGTTGTATTGTGGTAAAGTATACGATTACAACAGGTTTTACAAATATCCATTGTTTTATTCTGTCACTCGAGAATATAACCAGAAATCCTTTGATTTATTTATCAGCACATTGTGAGCCTTGGAATCATTAACAACAGTACGTAACTGTACTAGTAAACATTCTACATTACTGTATTGAATGTTGAGTGTTTTAATGATTATGCTACCATCGTGGCGGTGATGTGTGGGGCCTGGGGACGTCATCAGCTTTATTAGACGTTCACGCTGGGCTGAGCTGATGAAGCAGGGTGTCAGGGTGGCCACTGTGTTTAAAGGGGCCCAATTAATTGAGACAACAAATAGTAGTTATAATTCTTTTTTCAATTTGCTAATGGCTCCCTCTTTGATTTTTTACCGACATTTGTGTTTTGATAAATGACATTGTTTGGCCTTATGAGACTAACAAGCAATCGGGTGTTTGAAGCCCAATGAACATTTACTGCACCACAGCACGTTCAAAGTTGTTATGTTGATTTGAAATACGTTGTGCTAGGAATCCAGACTTACAGCTTTATGTTGGAATGTGTCTCTGATGGTGTAATGAGTTATTGTGTTTAATCCGCCATGCATAACACGAGTCCTATTTTAAACAAAGTGTTTAGAGTGCCTGTGCTGGTAGCTGATAACAAAGATTTGCTGCGTGACAGGTCATGTTTATCATGGGATGCTGGTACAAGGACAGCCTTTGCTGTCAGGCTTCATCTGAGTCACAGTAGAATTCTAGGCGTGTAAATGTTTCTCCTAGGTGTTGATTTATATACAAGTACTTGTAGCGCGTTGATAATTTTTGCTTGAGGTTTGGGAAACGTTTGAATTAAGTTTAAGTATGTTGTCTTCTCTCATCTTACTAGTAATCCAATACCAAAGATCACTATTGCGTGTGTACTGAATGGTGTTTAAAAAATCATGCAGAGTAAGGTACTTACATATGCACGGTCTCATTGTTTGGAATTTGTAATAGTAATTTGATTGTACTGTACTTTTTCACTTTATTGTGCAGTTTTGTTTTCAATGTAGTGTTGGCACTATTCGTACAGTGTGTATATGAATGATTTAATGCCGGCTGCGGAAAAGATGTCAAAAAGCACTTAATGGTTTAGCTCATGGTAAAATTTCTCTCCCATCTCTTTTTTAAAAAGATGGTACTGCTGTGAACATCCTGTGAGACATGTAGATGGGTCATATTTCAGTGAAACTTTGAACTCGAGAAGGTTTGGATGTAGGCCAGATTCCACCCAGAGCTCTGCCATAACAACTGGTGTTTAGTATGTCCGTGGGGGCAGACGAGCAAAGAAAGTGGACTAGCTAAGGGGCTTGGCATGTCACATCGTGTGACTGGAGCTAGAACGGATGCTGGAACACTCGCGTTGTACTAGAAGCAAAGGCAGATTTCCAAAAATAAAGTATTTGATGCGAAGAAAAACATACACCACTTAAATATACTAAGTTATTGTAAATTATTCATAGATTACAATTGTCAAATTGGCATGAAATATCTAGTGCAGTGTTTTTTTGCACTGTTACAGTTGAACGACGAACAAACACCACAGCATTGTGCTTCAAAATGTAACCTTAGTAATCGATTATACATGAATATATAGACAGGCTAGGAAACACTTGCAAGGAATGTATCTGCATTGTAATGTTGTTCGTTACTTATATATTGCATGTGATGTTACTTATGTAGAGCTGTTCCACATACTAACTTTTAAAAATTATTCAGCTGAGCAGTGATTGTCCCATATTGCTTTTTCTAACGGAGTTGAATATACTTTTGAAAACCTTTTTATGAATTAAAATGATCTTCAGGCTGCTGGGAACGTTGAAAATGTGTGTGAAGAATGTTGAAAATGTGTGTGAAGAATGTAAATGTACTGGGTGACATTTTGGGCAATGGCCCTTCTTCATAGTACATAAAACCACAATGTCTTAATGTGCTGTCCTGGAGGGGCTTTTGGCCCTATTGTTGGAGTGGTATTGACGACTATGTTGTTTGTTCGCTAATTGTGTTTGCGCACGACGCAGCATCACCAAATATTTTGTTTAAATGTACAGGAGGTAGTTGAATACTTGTTGGGAAATATATTGTGTTTTACTTTTATGCTTGTGTTTATAGCATTGCATCATTTGTATCGTACCTCGTGGGGAAGCTGAACTGCATTTAATGCCACAATAAAATACCTTGGCAGTTGTATTAAGAAACAGGCATAGCCCCGGCCCACTCAAGGGAATTTGCATACATTCTTCCACATGACGTTGAATGGCCTGCCACTTTCATCTTTATGTTTGTTTGGTTGTGTTCTTAATGGAAGGAATCAAATCTTGTTTGGTTTAAACCGTGTAGGACAGTTTTTAAAATATACGATAAGAAAAGTTAATTTAACTTGCCACTGCTCTGGTCAGCACTTGTGTGACTCTGTTTACCTCTTGAGATTATGATGAACCGAGAGCGTCGATGTATATGCAGTAATGTGATGAAGTTATCAAGACGTGCAGTACTGTATTGTATATTACTAAGGTGGCTACTATATGTGTGATAAGTTAGCGGAATGTCTAGTGACTTTAAACGGAAACCCATTGCTTTGCCCCAGTTTATAGAAGGCATTTAAGAGTGCCTTCAGTAAATTCCGCACAGGTTTCGTAATTATCAAAACCCACGTAATCCTGTACAGGGTCACGGGCCAAAGCCGATGCTGGCAGACAGGGCACAAGGCGGGGCTATACCCCTAATGTGATGCCAGTACATCGCAGGGCACAACGGGAAATTTACTCAGCAGGCAAGTTAACCTAGGCAGAGCATGTCTTTTGACGGTGGGGTGGAACTGGGGTACTCGGCGTTGCAAATTGTAAATACTGTAATCTGTAAGTATGCTGCAGTTAATGATATATTTGGCTGTGGTTTTCTAAAGATAATCCAAAGTGTCACACTGACTCATTATCTTGAATTGATGCAATTGGAACAGCTACAATTAAACACTCAGTGTCATCTTATTGAATCATCACTTTAATAAGAGGCACAGGTAATGACACGGGTTTTCATTATTTTAATAAGAATGAACTACTATATCGGTACAATCTTACAGTCCTGAAGTGTACAGCGTATTTTGTACTAATTTTTGCCAGCATCAGAATTTGACAGATGGGATGTTTAATGAGGAGACTTTGGCAGCTGTTTTAAATATTTCTCTATACACAATGGAGATAATCAGACAGATTTTCTTCAGCCTTTGTCTGCGGCATGAGCCAACCATCTAAACAGCCGCGCTCTACATACTGTGGTCTTGCCATTGGTGCGTGCTAGAAATATATTTTAGTACTCATAGTAGCACTGTTTTGAAAATGCATTCACGTTTGTGTTAGCGTTGCGGCTGTGTGTTTTGTAATAACATGTGATGGACTTGTGAGATTGTATTTGCAAAGCCAAACAGGATGGGTCGCAGCAGAGACGTGTTCCTGTTTGTGTTGCTGCCAAATACGACAGCTGTTTGGGAAAGGGGTGTCAGGGAATGCCCGTATCTATTTAAAACCTCATCATCTCGCACGGAGAGTTCCATCGTGTGCTGTGGCATTTGTGTTACTGTATTTCATTTTAGTCACTATTATAGTCTCATTTATCCAGCTACATTAAAGCGGCGATTAGTTGGCGATAGGCGAGGTGTAAACAAAAAAACACATTATTTTTAAATTTTGGGGGCCTCGTTTTTGTTACATGAAACATTTTCGCTCTATCCGTAATGAGAGTGCGCATTTAAAGAGGTGAAAAAGTAAGCGAGATCAATTCGCCTCGACGAATACGGTGTCCAATATTGGTACAGTACACACTGGCTTTCCCCCCGTAGTCAGGGCAAGGACTGCCAGTTTTTTTTTATTTAAGCTGGAAGGAACAGTTGAGCTCTGTAGCTCTTTTTAGCAGTTATCGAGCAGTGTGAGGCAAACAAGTTGCAACATTTCAAGGCGGGGGTGAGGGGGGGGAATTCGTCAGGATAATTAACCTAGGCAGCATGTATTTGGACTGTGGGAGGAAACCAGTGTACCTGACGAAAACCTACGCGGACAGGGTGAGAACGTGCAAATACCCGACAGAAAAGGTACCAGGGCCGGGAATCATATCCACGTGTTTCTTGCTTTCAGGCAGCAACTCTTAGTCGTTGGGCCACCGTCGTGCCGCCGAGGTATTATCGAGTGATTCGCGGTCACGAGACTGCTGGCGTACTCAAAAACAGTGGGGGCATTGTAGTGCCACGCCGACCACAGCTGCACCCACACACTTGCGTTTTGTTCTCCGCGTTGGCAGTTTAGAGGACGTTGTGTTCTGTGCGCCTCTTCTCGCATCGCATACATTGCTTGAACTTTGTGCGTGCGTGCGTACATTTCCAGCGTCCCTTTTGTCATTTCGCCCGCTGGTTAATCGCTTAGCCGCGCCGTCTTGGCGTTATTTGATAAGTCACACAGTACTTTGTCTCAAAGCTGCTTTTAGTTAGGGTTCAAGGTGGGGGGGGAGCATTGTAAGCGCATGTAATATCAACATGCGGCGTATGCTTTTGTTATGATGTCTTCTGCGCCAGCGTTTGACACTTACATGAACCTCTGCTTTGTACATTTTTGATTTATTGGCCAAAGGAGGCACTCAATTATAACAATTGATTGTAGCCTGCGATGTTGCCGCTAAATAGTCTGTGTAGAAATAATTAGCGTGAAGGTTAGAATAATATTTTGTTAACTTTTGTGTTTGCTAGATTGTTGAAAATTGTTAGGCATTCATCCAGCATGGATGAATAAAATGGCGCAAAGGTAGTTGTCACAATGTCTCTCACATATATTTGTCATAAGTACTGTATTATTGGCTAATGCGCTTGTGAATTTACGAAATTGACGAGCATTTAAGCATACAACACCACAGAAGTGTATTGATCAAGTTTGTGTGAGTTGAATCCAGTACAGGCATTAATTGGCTTGCAATAAATTGAAAGGTTGGGAATTTGAAAATGGTGAGGGGTTTATTCAGCCCTTCTGAGTTTGTGAGAATGAGCAACATTTTGTGGATAAGTGAATAGTGCTTGTCATTTGGATGCGCTCGCTGCCGTCATATAGGATTCTGTAATTTTCTAAACTGGTTTAGATAGTGTATGGGATCTGAGCACTACACCCATTGTTAGTTTCAACCGGAAATTGTTACTTTTTATATACTATAGATGGAAACACGTTTATAAATGTTAAACGTCTCAGTATGTTCGTGTCTGGCCACATGTCTGTACAGTACTGTATGTATAGTGTTGTAAGCTGTCAGCCAGCCTACGTTCAGTAAGTTCACTACGGCTATGGTCAGAGCTGGCTGTGTGTCTCTTGGGACCATCAGTGTCTGTGAATTCAGCCATTTTTTACGCCATTGGTTTTGTATGCTTTTTTCTCGTTTCGCAATCTCTAATGCTATGACAGCCAATTTCCTCATGTCTGTCTCTTATTAGTCAAACCGCCATAGGTGGCCCTGCTATGAAAAGTAACGTCATGGCCTTAGAGAAAGGTCTGCAAACACCCCACCACGCTCACCCCACCAACTCTGCAAGCAGTAATCTAATTCCTTTCTCTGGCTCTCTACAGATTCTTAGTGATTAATGCACTTATTCTCCCTGTCTAGCCTGTCATGTGTAAAGAAATGACAGCCTGGGTGTAATTCTTTCCACGTCTCTGACCTTCACGGTCAAATGCCTGCAGATCCCTCCAGGCTGCCCTCCTTTTATTGCAGACCTGAAATATGGATGATGGAGTGGCTGGGTCACAGGGCTTCGAGGGCTAGGGAGGGAGGACTGCCGGGTGTTGTCATCGGAAGACCTCAGGCCCATCACTCATATACAGTAGCTGAGCACAAAGCACGATAACTGGGGATTATGCATTAAAGTACAGTGCACGTATTTGCATACATAACATAGCCACGAGGTGTGGTAGTTACGCTGGATTTTGCAGGAGTGACATGAAAGGTGTTGGAGACGTTGATTAATTGAATACTGAACAACGTTGTGTAGTCGTTAATCCTATTTTGTTTGAGATGATGTTGAAAGTCTTCAAATATTTTAGAACAAACCACAACACCAAATATGTAATTGTATACGACAGGCATAGAGTAATACTAGTGTGTACCTCCATGTTTGTTTACTGTACACAATAGGGTGATAGATACAGCTTTCCATTTATATCGCACTAAATTTTACAAAAACACATGCTTATTTTTACAGTAGAAAGTATAGACTGAGCTTGCATGCAGGATTACTATATGCGGAGTATATATAGCAGTCGATTTGTTTGAAATGGTTATTAGCTGAAACACCTGGATCTTGGCTGATTCGTGAATCTACACGATCCACAAATTAACCTGTTCAAGCTATGGGCAAAAAGTACCCATAGTTTGAACAGCTTCACCTGAGCTACTAAGCTTTGATATTGCATTGTCCTCAGCTGACTGCCTTTTGGCATCATCTGGCTAACGCTGACAATCAGGCTCAAAAGAAAGCCATGTCTGGTGTAGGCCAATAAGTTTGAAGGACAATGCATATGTTATCAAAGCTTCCTGTTTGCATATTTTGCCACAAGTATGTGTGGCTTATACATGTGTTAAGACCTTAACACATGTATAATTGCCAGCAATGGTAAAAACCTGTTCTACTTATTACATAATTGAGTTCTTCATTGTTGTCTAAAATGACTCGCTTCTGCATCTCCAACAACAATCACGGCAGTTGATCATAGATGAAAATAATTTAAATCATATAGGTTGTCAATCATTTCCATCACCAGTTAATAATACACTGTCGAGACTGAACACATTTACAGGTTTTGCACCCAATCAGGTCAGCGACCACACGGGAGATGAGCTTTGTACTACTGGGATAGGTTGGTAATCGACCTCCGATGACTAGGACTGCAGAGTGTTAAATAATTACTAGTATTATGCGTCATGTGCGTTGTAAGAGTACACATTATTACTGATATGTTTCATGTAACGGGTTTAAATTAACCCTGCAGCTGCTAGAGGCTGCTACAGTGACCAGTGTTGCTACCCCTGCAGATTATGCTGTGTATCATGGTGAAGATGAAGCGTGATTAATATTGATAACTTTGGTGATGTCATCCTTGCTTCTGTCATAGATATCACTTGGGGTTGACAGCATTTTTTAAAATATATTAGGCTATAACGGTATCCTTCAACGTTGGAGACAAGGGGAATTTCATTGTACTATACCCCGTTAACACTACACTCTATTTGGTTATGCAGTAAGTCAAAAAGTTAACATCATTGTTCTGGACCCAAATACGGAGTGGGCATTGCTCACCCATAGGTGTTCAAGTGGAGGTGGAAATTACAAATTCCTCTCGGTGGAACAAGTCTCTCAAGCAAAAGTGCTGGTGCAGTTAAATCTGACCTGTCTCTCAAGCAAAAGTGCTGGTGCAGTTAAATCTGACCTAACGAACTATGTACGATGCAGTTCCGTGTTGCAGTTCTTGTACCTGCTTTTAGATGGTTCATTATACACTACCAAACAAAGCACATGTTGGTTGTGTAGATGGAAATGGACTGAACCATACTGCAATTGGCTTTGTAGGATAAGTGCTTCCAGGAAGGCTTCGCCTCTTAAAAGAAATCTCCAGAGCACGAGTTAGAAAATAATAGCCAGCATGGCAAGCAGAAGAAATGAAATATTTTACCGTATGTACATCTTCTCGGAAGGCAGATACCAAGAAACAAATGGCAAGAGCCTTTTTTGAGAGGCAATGTGTGTTCTTTCAGAAAAGCGGTTGTTGATCAAACTTTATAGCTGCATACATTTTCAGAAGCACATCTTTTAATTATCGGCTCACTTGCTTGATGACAATTCATATTAGATTTAATATCTTAAATACTGAAATGTCTAGCATATATATTGCTACTCATAGTGTGGTGGTGCACGACCCTTGTGTCGTTTCACCACCCAATTCACAATTTTTAAATATAACTATTAATATGAATGTTTTTGTCCAGGATATAATAGTATATAGTTTCAAGTTTGGTTTTAACCAGGTGACAACTCAGGAGATCAGCATTGTTACGTTTACAAGGGTGACCCGGGTCACCAAAATAACAAAAGCAAAACAAGCAATAAAAATAATTGAACTTGTTCGGCACTTTTTAGTATGTATCAAGGTGCCATGCATGAAAAGGACAATATAATAAAGTAGGAACCAGAACAAATCTAATTCAGAGAAAGTATTCATATGAAGCTACGTTTTTACTAGACAATAAAGTATGGCAATTAAGAAGTTAGATATCAGAACAAATAGTCACTGTATTATGTTGTTAGGTGTACATTATAAAGACCTTTGCTACTTGCTTGTTGAAACGACTCTGTATTTGGTATGCCAGAGAGAAATCTTTTCCGGTTAACTTTGGTCCACACATAATATCATGTACTTCGCCCCTGTTAACACACAGGGTGGTTTTGGTTACCACACTTAAGTTCCATTCAATTTCCTACAAAACACATGTTGGTTTTCTAGTGAACTCTAAAGACCTTGCATCCCCCTCCCCACTGCTCGTTGCCACATGGCCTGCATGTTTCCGTATCACCCTGCCAGAAGTGCATAGTCACCGTACCTCTTTAACACATTCGTATGTTTATTTTTTTTCTTCAGATATATCTAGTCAATGTAATAAGTGTATTTTTTGTTTACACTGCATAGTACGCTTCTGTGTTCCCGCCTAATCGTTTGAGCGCATTTTGATTGCAACAAGCATATTAAAGCATGCACCAAACATAAACCTAAGACTAAAGTTATTACACAGCCCATGTCAAGATTCAAAATGTAAATTTTGAACTTGGCAACAATTATTACGTGACCTAAACTAAGAAAACTAAAGTTGTTGATGTGCCATTCATATGTTGTTGTTGACATGCCATTTTCTCCACAGCTCTGTGCAGCGTTTTGTGACCTTCGGGTGAAAATAGCTCCAGAAGTGCAATTATTATCATTGCTACGTCCTTTTGTTAATCCAGTGCTGCAGAAATCCCTCCTCACGCTGTCGGTCATGAAAGTTGTTTGACCATACTTCATCATAATGTTCAGTGAGGGTTGGTGAAATGGCAGGGCCCCATGACCTGTTGAAATCACTTGGCACTGATGTTATCTTTGGCCAGAATGCAACTAGCAACACCTGGTCCATAGTGCTTTGCGCAATCAGCATACACCAATGTACCACCCCTGGATGCATCATCCATTTACAGCTCACATATAGTGTATCTGCACAGGGTAATAACTGATGAGTATCTGCTTAAAAGCAAACTTTACAGCCTGGTAATCTATCAACCGGTTTTATTGGCATTCTCCTGTCCTATCGAGTCTTTTAAGCCTCTTTCGCAGTCGAGTCATGTCTTGTGTTTGCTTATTTTGTAGGCGCATACCTGACTGGTCGCCGATGGCGTATCTGGAAAATGTTGGGCTTACTCATTCAGTTATGATTAACATTTGTTTAGATTTCCCATTAATTGTATTGTTTTAAAAATATAATTATTTGAAGCTCAATGCACTGGGCCATATGCCATCTATACTTTGCTCTACGGTATGGCGTTATAGGAAAACATAAGAATCACGTTTCCTACCCTGATGTCACGAAGGTTTTGGATGATGTTCTCACACGTTAGAACAAACAGTGCTTTATTTTGTTTGACAAGATATCATTGACCTTATATATCGCATACAATTCATCCTTGTTGTCCTCATCAGTCATTATCGTGTCTGCTGCTGGATGGAAGCCTCCCCAAGCCATCCTTGATTGACCTGCGGTGCCACAATCCATCTCACTTCAGTGCATTAGTTGATCTCGTTTCATCTGGACAGTGGTCACCCTCTTGGGTGTGTTCTCTTTATTGGCTACCAATCCACCACAATCACTTTCATCAACCAATCTTACCTTCTAGCAATATGTCATGTCTAAGTTTTTTTTTCCTTGAGAGTCAATGTTGTTATAATTTGATATCTGATTTGCCGTTGTTACAAGATCCGTGCTTTGCTCTTCTCACTTTGTCAAGTCCTAAGTATGCATCGCAGCATTTTTTCATTTTATCAGGGTACTGTTATGCAGCAATTTTTGAAAATTAACAAGGACAGTCGTCATAAGCATAACTTAGCTGGTGACAACATAAAAAAAGATTATTAAGTATACAGTGTGTTGTTAATTTTAACAAGATGAGTTTTGTGTGTGTTTGATATAAGTGGTGATTTAAATTTAGACAAGGATGTTTTCAATATCGAACATAGTCGCATGTAATACTAAAATTAAGCCGGCTGTAGATACATCATCCACCGAATGCTGTATTGTATTTTTTGTAACCCCAATGTTTTTAGAGCAATGTATAACTTTTTTGATGATGGGATGGATGCGATCATGTCTATTCACGTTCCAAACCAATGCCAACGGCCCTTTTCAAATTGGGTTAATAATGGAGACTTGACATTTTATAGTACACGCATTACTGTAGAATATTGAGCTATTGAAGATAAGAATGTTGAGTAATGTTACTTTATACATTAATAATGTGGTACAATGGATGTTTCTTAAAATTGTGTTAATTTTATGTTATGTTGTCAATTACAGCACTGTAGTAGTTCATACAATCTTGAAATGATCATTATCAATACCTGCTTCATCCTGTACAGGGTCGCGGGTGGCTGGAGCCCATCCCGGCAGATACAGGGTGCAAGGCAGGGTTATACCCAAGATGTGATGCAAGTACATAGTAGGGCACTGGGGGCAATTTACTCAGCAGGCCAATTAACCGAGGCAGCAGCATGTCTTTGGACGGTGGGAGGAAACCGGAGTAGCCGACGAAAATCCACGTGGACACGGGGAGAACATGCAGACTTCACACAGAAAGGCACCCGAGCCGAGACTCGAACCCGGGACCTCCTTGCTGTGAGGCGACAGTGCCACTCACTGTGCCACAATGCCCGCCCAAATGATATTGTTTTCAATAGTAATGTGTGTCTTGCAGTAGCATATTGTGTTTGTACTCTCCTGATCGTGGGCTTGTTGAGTAACTTTATGTTTTGCATTCTTCTTACAGCAGAAAGAGGGGGATAGCCCTCCCTCTCTGCTAGAGGGTCAGCCTGAACTCCTCGATGAAGTGAAGGACTGGATCAAGGAGCAGAAGGTCCAGGAGATATTTATGCATGGTACAGTTCTCCAGCAACACGGTGAATCTAAACACTGTGTGATTGCAGAGCATCAGTGAAACATAAAGTTTGCTAACGTCCTCATCTAATCCTGTTTGTTGCTGAAGTGACTGGGGAAGGCAAGGCTGACTCAACGTGCCATGTTTTCCTCTGCTTGACACCCATTAACAAAACATTTCCTGCCACATTTCTCAGCATTCGGTGGCAGGAGTATTTTCCCTTGTGTTGGTGTTCCAGTTTTGTTTTATTTTCAAATTTTACTGGACATGATGGAAATGCTATTCGCATTACAGTTATTTTTTTAAAGCTTGGTTGTAATAAAAAAACGTGCTGGCAGTGATACGTAAGCGTGTCACAAATAAGTCCAAACACGTTCATCAAGAATGCTGCTGTAAAAGAAAATAAGAAGGCTTAAGGGACGTTTTACGGTCAAATAATCTAGGTGCTATGACGAAAGACGATTGCCTCAATTGTTGCAGGTTATATGAAGTAGATATTTTTTTCTTTTCGGCTTGTATTATTGACAAATGTGAGTTACCGTTTGTGTTTAATTTATAATTACACTGCAATCACCATTCCCATGCATTCTCAGTTTTACAAGTTCCGTGAGGCATTGTTGTTGATGTAATTTTGTGTGTGTGCCACGAATCAGTGTTTCAGGAATTGCCGATCAATCTCATCATTGAATCTTGTATAATGTGAGTCTCATGCAATGTGTTTCCCTACTAGGTCCTTATTCGCTTAACGGCTACCGAGTTCGCGTATATCGTCAAGACTCGGCCACCCAGTGGTTTACCGCCATCATTACTCACCACGACCTCTTTAGCCGCACTATGATAGTCATGACTGACCAGGTGGGAATTCTCTTGTATTATATGTTCGGCTGTAATTGCCGATATGTTTCATTTGTTACCCCAGCTACAATAATTTGTTGGTGCTGTGCTTGTGAAATGTGTTCATTTTTTTTGCCATACACATTTCAGTTGCATCGTTTACTGTTGTAAAATTGATGGCATAAAGAAATGGAAAGCATAAAGAAAAAAATAATTAAAAATAATAATTTTCCCATGTTTACCTTGGGGAATTGTTGTGGTTTATTCGTGTTGGCATCAACTGTGCTGCTCTTGGGTTCCAGGTGCTGGAGCCTCAGAACGTGGACCCTGCATTGGTTCAGATGACCTTTCTAGATGACGTAGTGCACTCCTTGCTTAAGGGGGAGAATGTGGGCATCACTTCACGTCGGCGCTCGTGTGCCAGCCAGAGCAACAGCGGCAGTGGCAGCACCAGTGGCAATGGAAGCAACGGGGGAATGGTTACAAATGTGCACGTGAGTCTTGTTGTACTCCACTGACAGAACAATAGATGCGCAGGCAGTGTCTACTTCAGATATCTGTCTCTCCACATATATAATAAAATACATATTTGCACAGGCCTTTGAGCTCGATGGCCTTTTGGGATGGAATAATTTTAGCGCCATTGATTAAGTACAAGCAACCTTGATTAAGTACAAGTAACCTTGTACTTAATGTGTATCACAAACAGCAGAAAGGAACAACTCCTATCATGCCTTGCATACATGTACAATGCTCTGAGCATTGCCTCTATCACCAATTCAAAGCGCTGAATGTGTAGCTGCTCTAGTTTTCTGGTTGTGGAGGGTGTTTTCATGATTTACGGGAAGTGTTGGATTTTAACTGCACAATGACTTAGCTTAAGTCAGTTTATTCATTTTTTTAATTCCGTGAATTAATGTGAATTTAAAAAATATTCAATCGTGATTGCATATCTAAAAAAAAACTCTTGACTGTACTCTTACATAGTGATAGGTTCAAATAATTTTATATTATTGGTAGGGTCACATTGGTTACTGACTTAAAATATATTGTTTTGACATTGAAACTAATTGACAGCAGTATGTCATACAAGAGTCATTTAAATGGCCAACACTCTGAAAGAGTTTTGAGTCATTTTGTCATACATGTTGCAGCATTTAAACATATGGACAATAATAACATTAAGCCATTCCTGTCCACCGGCTTTTAAAACCTACATCATTACATGGAGTTAAAACCTCAATATTTTTCCTTGAGGCTGGGCACACATTGGCTGCATGCGTTAACAGCAGGGTTGGGTGGCTTTGTTGGATTAGAAAGCTTCTGAAAACACAACTTGCCCTAACGTGGTTTGAGGTTGTAAATTTTGGTAGCCTGATTCGAAGGTAAGATAAGGACATTTCCAAATAAATTTTCACTGCACGGTTAATATGTTCCAATTTTCAGGCGTATTGTCTTATATTAGCTGGTTTTTTTCCACATACTGCAGTACATTTCTAAATGCAAATTTGAATCTTGAAACACGTGAGGGGAGTGGCTTTTATGTGGAATAAAAAATGTGTGTTATGGAGCACTGATAATCGATGTGGAAGGCGCGTGAATGCTGCAGGAGGCTTTGATGTGCCATCAATCGTCAGCAGAGCTAATAATAAACTGCAAGAGAGCGAACTGCTGTGCTCTTATTACCCCCGAAGTCTGTTCCTTACCAAGCATTATGAAAAGGATTATTGTTTTCGTAGGACACATGCTGGTTTGAACATTGTTGGAATGTTCTGAATGCATTGTGTAGACAGCCATTCATTTAGGTTTAATGGAGCAGCTACATCCATTAGGTTGGCTGTGGGTGATCTCTTTTTTAAGGGGGCCATTATTCGGTCATAATGCATTCATAGATATTGACCACCCAACCATTACCTTCTCGGATATTTTATATCTCCAAACTTTATATATTGCTTGAGTAAAAAAAGATGCAAAGCTTGTTGTCGTTCTAACACACTAATTATGGTGATAAAATTAAACCATGTAATCCATTGTATCGTGATATGCGTATTTTGACATTGACCAATGTATTATCAATGTTACTTTGTCATAAACATATCAAACCTTATATATATAAGATAGGCCGTTACTCTTCATGCTTGTTGACGTTTGCATTATGGGTGTGCAGAGTATGCATGCGGTTGTGTATCCTGTAAAAGTAAACCTTCAGTCGTGTTGTCGGCTCAGTCTCATGGAAGCGATTTAATTAACGTTACAGGGCCACTTCACACGTGGGCAGAGTGGAGCCCCCACTCCAGGTGCTAAGCCTCCTCAGCTGCGTGGCACAACACGCAACGGGCGGAGGAAAAGCTCAGACAGCAGCACACCAGATGAGGACCGGAAGGAAAGAGACCCAGAGAGAGGTGCGTGGTTGAAAACTTGAGAATAAGCGTATAGTTTTCGCATGGAAATACTTCTTTTGTCACACTGCATTGGCAGTGTTGCATGAGCACAATGAAAAGCAACTGAAAAGAAATTGCCAATATCTGTGCTGGGTGTAAACATTCAAAGTAGTTTGGGTAGTCTTTAACCTGTCCATTGAGCATCCCGTCCCCATGGATCTGTGTGCAGCTTAATACATCTAATCTACACTGTTATTTGTGTAGTTTCCTTCTCTTGTCCCTGAAATATATAAAAAATGGCTAATAGTGTGAATTAATGTTACTGCTCATGTCCTTAAGCAAGCAGACAAATGCAGATATGTTGATCGATTCAGAGACGTGGGTCCATGCAATGCATAATAGGAAGGTGGATCATAGGCGTTTCACTGTCTTTGTTATACCATGTGCATATTTATAATTTATTTACAACCTTTGGTTATACTTATTTTTCTTGAAATAATAGAGAACAATGCAGGTCATTATACATTAAAGGACAATGCTGTTATTTGTATAAAAAATGTCATTCAGTAATTGTGTATAACTTTAAATGGGAAGTTTCGATGAAAAGTGCTTACGCTGTGGTTTTTCACATTGACGCCGTCGATTTTTTTCCCCCATTTCAGAAAAGGGGAAGAGCAAAGCAAGGCAGGAAACCAGCAGAAAAAGGAAGGCGCATGACGGAACAGAAAAAGACAGTTCCTCAGGCAAACGGTCAAAAGCATTTGACAGCTCGGACTCTGAAGGCAGTGAGAGTGAGAAATCCATTGATAAGGTCTCAGTGGATGGTGATGCCTTTGAAACTGCCTTACAGGAGAGAGAAACAGGGAGCAGCAACACTGCAAGCAAAGAAAAAGAGGATGACCAAAGCAAGAGCTCTGATAGAGAGCGACCAGATGCTACAAATTTTGGAGTGTATAGCTCAAAGACTGATAACACTGCCACCACCATGCAAGCAGGTGAATTTGATGTGAAATTCAAAACAAATCAGAGAGTAGACACTTCAACAGGGAGTTTAAGTGAAGAGAAGTCTCTTGTAACATCGGGTGTGGATGTCAAAGAGGGCAATCGAACGGACAACATTGCCTCCTCTTCAAGACACCCCAACTCCAGGGTTGGTGAAGCGGCAAGCCCAGCGACTTTGGACGTCAGGCAAGCAAAGCGGCACAGTCAGTCTCCAATTATATCAGAGATTAAACGCACAGAGAAGAGCAGAGATTATGCCAAGGACTACTCGACCATTAATAGAAATGTATCGATTTTACCTGGTAAAGGACACATTGAGCAGGGCAACAGTAGTTTGGTGAAATCTGAACACGCTTCAAAAAGTATGTCATCAGTGCAGTCTCATAGTAAGAGATCTGGGGGATATGCACAAGAAGATGTGCACCACTTGGGGAAGGGAATTGACTACTCTGCTGCAAGAATTGAGTATTTGAACATGGGAAAACCTCGTTCCTCACCCCAGCAGAACAGAGTCAGCCCCAAGACCTCGAGGTCTGACTCAGAAACCTTAAAGTCCAGCTTTCAGCCTGTACCGCCCAGGTCCTTGCTGGCTGAGAATGTGAAGGGAATGCCCATTGTTGATAAAGAGCAGTTTATGTCTGTGTACAGCAGAGACTTGGATGCTGAAGCCAAACACTTGCCTTTCTACTCTCATCCCTTCGCTCCAAGTTCCTCCTCTTCTTCAGCTGTCCATCATGCCCTGGGACTGCCTACCCATGCCCATCTTCTCTCATCATCTCCCAGTCAGGCAGCGCTTGCCTTCTCTTCGTCGCACTTGGCACCTTCTCACCACCTGTATCCATCGGGCATGGCCTCGGCTGTTCACGCGGCCTCTTCTCCCATGCTGCCTCCTCACCTCAACTCTCAGCCCACCATGCTGCCTTCGGGACTGGACTACCGGACAAGCTCAGCGGCTCTGCTCTCTGCAGGCCTGGATTCACGCTCGGCAGCCTCCACTGCCATGCTGGCTCCCAGCATGCACGCCAGCAGCCTGACTGCACTGGCGCTGGCCCACCAACAGCACCAACAGCACCAACATCACCAACATCACCAACAGCACCAACAACAGCAACATCAACAGCATCAGCAGCATCAGCAACACCAGCAGCATCACCAGCAACAGCAGCAGCACTTGCTGCAGGCGTCCGCACATCTGATACCCTCGGCCGCTGCTTATGCGAGCCAGATGGGCCTCTACCCTATCCTGTGGCATCAGCAGCCCAGCATGAGGCTATCCATGCATCCTGCAGCATCGTGCCATCCAAGCTTGGCAGCGTGGTCACACCTTGAGTCAGCTGGCACTGCTGCAGAGAGCACCTCCAAGAGGGTAATGTTAAAAATTATCATATGTATAATAACGTTTTGAATTTCTATATGCAGTTGTATACATTGAGTGTTAATTGTAGTTGGTCTACCATATGCTATAACTCAGTGGTAAAGTGAGTTAAGACATGTTTAGTAACGAAAATGTAAATTATTAAACAGATTGTTAAAACAATGAAATGCCATTTAGAAATACTTTGTCTTCATGTTCCCTTTGTTGACCACCAGAGCACACACAGCCCTTGGCCATTACACCATACGACTGCTCTGCCAGATCAGAAACTTACAGCTGGCACAGACACGGGGAAACTGCACAAACCACTGCCGGTCAATGCCTCCCCTCGCTCAGGGATGTCTGACAACCACAGGACGTGAGTGGTCTGCAGTTTCACAAACTGTTTACACGCGGACGTTTTAAAGCAATTTCCTGCACATTTATTTAACCTTCCACATTTTCAGTAATGGAATGAATCATAAAATGAAATTACGAACACTAGTGTATTTAGTGAAATGTTATTTAAAAAAAGTTACACTTGTTTATTTACTGTGTAAATAACACATACAGATGGTGAAATGGAATTTTGAATGAATACAAGTGTTTTTATTAAATTTATAATTTTAAATATCATTCTCCATTCTGTGCAGAGAATCTGACCGAAAGCACATCGCAACCATGACCCCTCCCAAGTTGGAGGCCTTGCCCATGCAGGGGCTATGGCTGCCTCACGCTCACGATCCTCACAGCTCCGCTCACAGAGGACATGCGGACAATGAAGGAAAGCACCACTTGTCTGCTGGCAAGCAGGACAGTGAGCTAGCACGGAGAGAAAAAGATATGGCAATGTACGCACAGGCGTACAGGGTGAAGGATTCCGCAAAGCGGGACGTGGATCAGAAACATAAAGCAGATGGACCAAGTGAGAAATCACCTCCAGGGTTAGCTATGTTTCATCCGCTGATGCCTCACAGAGTGCACCCAAGTGGCTACTTTACATCCCTGTCACAGAGTGTCGTTAATGAGCCCATCAGGCACAACGGAGTTAAAGGCAACAGGGCCCACGCCGCCAGTGTAATGTCTCCACCACTGCGCGAGACAAGCACTGATAAAACGAAGAGTGGAGTTGTGATGGCACCGTCTGTGCAAACTCTAACTGGAAATAGCAACAGCGGCAGCAACAACAAAGCCCTGTCTAGACCACCGCCGCTAATAAAACACCAACCAGAACTGCAGGAAGTGAGTAGGGATAAAATGTCTGATCGCTTGATGCCCCCTAGTGGTCATTCAGTAATCACGGACAACAGGAAGCAACCTCTTGATGCGCTGTCTTCAATGTCTGCATCACCGCTGCCTCCTCCATTGCTGAAACCAGTGCCGCCACAACCACTGGCACAGCAAAGTTGCCGCATGACGGACCGTGGAGAGGCACCAGCGTGCCTCTCGCACGTTCAGGCCAGCAGCGAACGATTTGAAGCACCTGGGTTGCGGGCACCCTCCCCTCTGAAAGTGGCTTCGCCACAGCAGCTGCAGGCTGCCATGATGCAGCCTTTGGAGCTTCAGAGGTCTCGTGGGATTCCAGGAGAAAATGGACCACCTTCACATCAGTTGTCCAATGGACTGAAAGGGAATCCTGAAGGTGGCTTCAGAGACTCGACAAGCGGTGCCTCTTACTTGGATGAACTTCGAACCATTGGGGACATGCAGAAGGTGCATGAGGCTCAGATGTACGATTCAAAAAACACTAGCCGAATTGTTGCCGCGCCAGCATCTGTCATTGTACATTCAAAATCGGCATCCTCAACTCTACTGGCTGCACGTGCAGAGCCAAGCAATCCCAAGCAGCTTGGCAACATTGTGCACGGCACGAGTCACGGTAGGTTTGTACAGTCCCTTTCACCGTCAAATGTGCCCCTGTTGAATCCATCAGTGATCTCAATTCATGAAAAATACTCGGAGCCGTCCATTAGTAGTCATGCACCGGACACCTTGTTAAATCTTTCATGTTCTGATCTGAGGATGGTAACATCAGCATCAAGTACTGTTGTGTCAAACGAAAGCGCAATTGTCAATGTACCCCCATCATTAAATCCAAGCTGGAGCAGTTCGGTATGCCTACAATCCAGTAAAAGTCCTGTATTCAGTACGGCCCAGATTAATCCCAGAAACCCTGTAGCAATTTCAGTATCAGGTTGTACAACTCAAACCATCAGCGTATCTCAATCTGTCGCTACATCCGTCACTGCCAAGTCTGCTCCGTATCAGTCCAAAAAGCAAAAGGCAGCACAATCAGCAACGCATGTTCAACCAGCAAATCTAGCAAGTAACGGTAATGACAGTGACACAGCCAGCGTGAAAAGTGATGTGAGCTCGTCTTCTTCCAAGGGGAGTATGGAAATTTCAGCCAATCCAGTGAGTTCAGGAAATCCCAATGGTGGCGGCGGTGGTCTTCACACCAAGTTGAAGAAAGCCTGGCTAACCCGCCACTCAAAAGAGGACCGTTTGGTCAGTATCAACAAAGTGGACCCTTCTGCAGGTCCTTCGGTGAAACCACCTGCATCTGAATCTCCATCCTTGCAACCCATTCAAGTGGCATGTGTAAAGGAAGTTGACCAGGATGAAAGGCAAGAAGTGGTTAAGGTAGAGAGGAAAACAAAAAAAACTAAAGAGGATGTCGTTGAAAATAAGCGTGTTAAACGTCAAAAGAAAGATCTAGAAGAACAAGGGAGAGTAAAACGTGGAAAAAACGATGAAAAACGGGCAAGCAGTGGAAAGGAAGACAAGAAAGAAAGCAAGCAAGCCCCGGTATCTCGAGAAGATCTTAAGGAGGAGAAACGGGGAAAGCGTGTAAAAGAAGATCCAAAAGATGACAAGTTAAAGCGTGGTAAGAAGGAGCAGCAGGAAGAGAAACGTGGAAAGCAAGCAAAGGATGATTCGGGGAAAAACAGGAGGACAAAGCCGGAGAGGAAAGATCTGCGACAGGAGAGAAGAACCAAGAGGGCAGCCAAGCGAGCGCTGGAGTCTGAGGGTTCAGAAAGTGATGATTCAGAAGGGCCGGAGAGTCGGGCAGAAAGGAGAGCAAAACGTTTGCCTAAACCAACATACAAGAAAAAGGAAAATGACATGCAGAAGAAAAAACCTCTGAATGAGGATGATGCTGACAAAGAAAAAGAAGAAACCAAGGAAGAAGAGCCACGATTGGTGGGTATCGCCAGTAAAGTTGAAAGCGATAAAGAAGCAACAGCTGCTGGGCCAGAGAAGGAGTCTGTTAAAGAGGCGACGAAACTCTTGCCTGTGGAATCTGATAAAAAAGAGGAGCCTGAGAAACAAGAGGATGAGACGAAGAATGGTGTCCTGAATGCTGGGAAGTTAGAGGAAAAACCAAAACTAAAACTTGATGACGGTAAGATTGGACTTTGTTTACAAATTAATTGTTTCTCAATCAATATTGTTTTGATTCAAAGGCTTTCGTGGCCAATGTTATTGATAAAATCAATTTTTGGATTAGGTGACACAAAAAAATGTCAAACCCTCCACCACCCGACAACCAATTAGTAAGGTTTGTCACATGAAATAGAACTGTCTCAGCATACCGGTGCGTTGGAGAGCAAATGGTGTGTGTTTACATTTCAACGCACAGGTGTGCTGACATAGTAAAGAATTGCCATGTTCTGTTCACGTGACAAACCTTACTCATTGGCTGTGTTGGGTGGTGGAGGGTTTACAACACATTTTTTTTGCATGACCCAACCCAAAAATGCATTTTATAGGTCATTTGTCAGTGTCATTCTAATTTGTGAAATATTAAAAAAACGTAAAAGACCATTAGTGTATTACTGCTTTATTTTGAGGTTTTGGAATGAAATGGCTTTAAAAAGACTTCTAATACATTGTTTTTGTCTCCTGTGTCACAATTTAATAGAGGAGCTGCCAGAGAGTGTGCTAAAAGACTGGCGCAAGGTGAAGCGGCTCAAGCAGACCGGGGAGGCCTTCCTGCAGGACGGAGCCTGTACTGAGATCACGCCGTCGCTGCAGAAGTGTCGCGAGTGCCGCATGGTGCGTTACCGCAAGGGCCAGGAAGTGCACTCTGCTGTCTTCTGCCGCTTCTACCATTTCCGAAGGTATCCCAAAATCTTTTGTTATTTCCTAACCATTAACGTGCGTATATTCATTTATATCCTCCGTATCACCGATGATTACATTTAATACAAGTCTCTTCATTCATCCACATCTTTTGTGAAACCATTCATATGAAACTACTAGTACCCTTGACTGTTGAACTTAAACTGTTACAATTCCCTCTCACAATCCTTTTCCTTTCTCTGCACTGTGATATTTCAGGTTAGCCTTCAATAAGAATGGTGCATTGCGCATTTATGGATTTTCTGCGCCAAACGACTGTACAGCGGATGACCTTGGCCTGTGGGTACCTGGAGGCACGGGTGCTCCAACGTTACGGGCAGAAGGAGGAATGGAAACCGCCAGATACATCCTATCTCATGTGGGACCTCAGTTCTGTCGGATGGTTCAGGCTGAAAAGGAAGCCAAGGCACGCATACCACATGATGGTAAATAAATGCCCAGACTTAGGAAACATGCATGGAAATTTGTGCTATTTTTATTGTAGAAGTGACACTGGTCATTGTTTGCTTTGTGGTATCATGGGTGTTGACATCCTGTCATCTGTTGGCAACAGCTAAAGTGGCGTGGAAGCGCGCGGTGCGTGGCGTTCGAGAGATGTGCGACGCCTGCGAAGCTACACTCTTCAATGTCCACTGGGTTTGCCCAAAGTGTGGCTTCGTGGTGTGCCCCGAGTGTTACACCTCACGTCGGGAGAAGCGAGACACAGGTATTGAGTCTTACAATTTATCCTGCGAAGTAAAGAAATTAACAAATGTAGAATATGAAAACTGGTAAATGTGTCAAACTCTCGTGTCCGTAGTATTCATTAAACGATATTGGTCGACATATGCATTCAGTTATCTATGTAATTTTGTTTGTGGCTTTTGTCTTCATTAGAAAATGAAGGGAAAAAAGAAACTTTCTCCTGGATAAAATGTGTCAAAGGTCAAGTACATGATCCCAAAAATCTCATCCCAACACAGATTATCCCTGGAACAGGTCTGTACATTTTAAACGATTAAACTATCCGAAATTTGAAAGTTAAAGCATATATGATAAAAAATAAATATCCAGATGTTGAAGTTTTTTTCAAACATGGATTTCCTTTTGTCTGATTACGTTTTGTTCTTCTAGCATTGTATGATCTTGGTGAATTAATGCACGCTACACGTGAAAGGCTTGGGATGGCATCACACTGCCCGTGTGTTGGAGACATGCAAAGTAAACCATTCCATAAGCTCCTCAACACGAATGGGGTTTCTCAGGCAAGTGTGTGTGTATGTGTACTTTACATGAGTATGCCTTAATATATGCACACATTACAAATGCTCTATATATTGCAAAAGCCTGTGGTTGTAACTAAAATGTAATTTCCTGTTCAGGTGCTGCATGACCTTATTGCATCAACTCTGAAGAATGGCATGAACATAGTGGAGCCGAAGCAAGAAGTATCTGTGAACAGCCCTGCTAAAGATACAAAAGGTGAAGTTCAAGATCTAAAGGAATCCTCCAATAATAATGGAACTCATAAATCCACTGCCACAGAAATGCAGAAGCACTTTCCTTCTGAGGCATACAAATCTCAGTCTGAATCTCAGATAGCATGGCATTGACTAGCTGATTTGGCAACACTGGAGGCAAAAGAAGAGAAGAACGATGCTTTTCCTCTCCAACGGTTGTTTGGCAGAGGATTGCTTAAAAAAATCCAGTACTGTTTATTATTCATATGTCCATCGAATTATACGCTTCCTTAAGCCTCCATCAGATGTTGTTGTAATCCTAGCTATTTGCAAAGTTTGAGAGAAGCAAACTTTATATAACAATGATTGTTGTCACATTCTTCACCAGATGTTGTGCCAATGAAAGCTGACCAGAACCCCGTTGTCGTCTTGGAGTCTATCCTGAACCCCGCTTTGAGTCTGGCCTCACGGAAAGGCATAAAGGGAGAACAGCGCTCGCCGGTGGTGCTGCTGGAAACATTTAACAGTCCCTCCGCGCCACCGGTGCTCAGCTCTGCTTCTGGATCCAGCTCAAGCTCCGTTAGAGGCTCTGGTGGATCAGGAGGAGCGGTGGAGCATGGATCGAGCTCTTCCACCCTCCGTGATCTGCTCACCACCACGGCCGGAAAGCTTCGCATCATCTCCTCCGATGGGGGAATGGCCTTTGCCCCTGTCATGCCCCTCATGCCTCATGTACGTTGTAACAGTAGGACACGTGTATTGCATTTAGATTTGCTTTGAGCACCTTAGTTTTTTTATTTTACGGGCATATTGCCACATTTGGTTATTGTTAAGCCAAAAGTACTGTAGTGGATCTTTTTAAGTCATATTGGGGAGTGACCTTTGGGACATTAACGTAATTTGTAAGTGTAACAAAACACTTTGTCATTTAATGCTATTTTGTTTCCATTTGCATTGACTTGTAGTAAATAATTAGAATCAAGATCCTATAAGATTGGAAAAGCCATTATTTTCATTGCCACATTTGCTTATGTTTTTAGACCGACAGAAGCTCACGGAGCATGCCCAACTTGTTGGATGACATCATCGCCTCTGTGGTGGAGAATAAGATCCCCTCTGGGTGGCCTAAGACAATCCCAGCAGCATCCCGGCTGTCTGAAGCACTGACGAGGCATGAGACGCAAGAGCCAGACGATGGAAAGTTGCCCAAGAGGGAGGAACTTCAGGACACCGTGAAGTCTGAAGGCTTTTCTGACCCTGCGGCTGTGACCGATTCGGTGCAGTCGGTCAAAAACGAACCACTTGGAGAGCTGCACAGAAATCCAAAGACGACAGATCTTAAAGGTAAACTAAAGTAATTCGTTTTTTAATAATCGGACGTTAGTGTTGGGAATATAAAACCACTGTTGCGTGACAGCTTTTGAAGATTTGAAACTGACGTAAAATATTGATGTTTTATTTGGACTGAATGAAAAATGGAATTTGAGCCTTTTTTAGGACTTCATATTCTGAAGGAGGCTGAAGTAATTTGTCGTATCGTTTTTCCATGGAGAAAATACTTTTACATCTGCATATTTGTGGACGAAATGTACTTATCTTGATGAAATGATAATGGAATCCAGCTATCAGTTTTGTGTGACATCAACTTTTTAATATTTTATTAAACCCATGTAGTTGACAAGCACCTAAAAACAGATGTGGATCAGTCAAGCGTGACGAGCCAAGAAAGTGCCAGGTCTCAGGTGAAGCCTGAGCAGCAGGAGGAGGCTCTGGGGGATGCGACAGTGAAGGTTGATGGAGTGGCAACGTGGAAGGTGCCCCACGGCTGGCTGTGTGGAGGTTGCATTCTGCACCTGTACGACCCCATAGAGCCAAACAACTGTAGGGCATTTAGAGAGTGTTGGACCTGGGGCCAGGTAAGCTCCCTTTTTGGCATTGCGTATTTATTTTACACACCACAAACGCTACGTTTCATGTCAGACGTTGGTTTTTTACGCTTATTCACTGAGCGTTTTTTAGTGTTGAGTTCCACAATTATTACTTTAGTACAAATATAGGACATGTGTGCACATTTAAATACTGGAAAAATTGCTGTGTACCAAATTGGCAAAGGAAAGTGGATGAAGGCCATAACTGGAATAGCACTGCAGAAAATGTGTTCATAGGGTATTTATTGAATGTGAATTGGGATCAAGGTTAAGAAATAAAGGCAAACGAGCTTTGAAATGCTTTAAAAAACAAATATTGATAATGAAGTTAAAAATACAAATTTCAGTATATATTACCCACCATGATGTGGATCAGAATCAAACATTATCAGCAAATGGAACAGATATTTCAAAACTTAGAAAATATTGAGAGATTCATGCTTTGACTTACATGACAGAAACAGCACACAGGGATCAATGAATTAAAGCATATAGTACCATCAAATTCACTGTTAAGTTTGTGTAAGTGGACTTGGGCAGGTCACATGACGAGTAGAGATGATGACTGATATACGAGACTGGTGACAATGGCAGCTGAAGGAGAACATATGACAGAGGACGATGACACGAAGATGGAGTGATAAGATCAGTTCATTTGCAAAAAGAGGTGCAATTGTGGCTTTGTGAGACTGACGGATATCGACAGTGTGGCGAAACCTTTATCGAGCAGAGTCTTCACAATGAAAGGTGGTTATGATGCTGAAAAAGTTGAATTTGCATATAAGTTTAAAGACATTAACATTAATACGATATTCTGTGTTGTTCTGTCCATTAGCCCGTGCTGGTGTCACGAGTTCATGAACACCTGCGCCAAGAGCTTTGGAATCCAGAGAGTCTCGCAAGGGACATCTGTAAGCAGGAAACTCACTTACTGGATTGCAACACTTTGGCCACTCCATCAAATATCGTTCTCAAGGACTTTTGGGAAGGCTTTCAAGACAACTCTGGTAAACACTTTTGCTATTTGGCAAAAATATCCAATCGTTTTTGATTGAACATGTCTGCCTTGGAGGTCCTCGGTTCGAATCTCGGCTCGGGTGCCTTTCTGTGTGGAGTTTGCATGTTCTCCCCAATGTCTGCGGGGGTTTTCGCCGGGCACACCGGTTTCCTCCCACAGTCCAAGAAAACATGCTGCTGCATAGGTTAATTGGCTTGCGGACTAAATTGCCCGCAGTGCCCGGTGATGGACTGGCGTACCATCGTGGGTATATCCCTGCCTTGCGCCTTGTGTCTGCTGGGATAGGCTCTGGCTCACCGCGACCCTCTATAGGACTAAGCAGTTTCTGACATGGAGATGAGATGTCTGCCTTATTAACAGTATTACTAAGTACCTTATGTTTTTAATTTTAAAACATATTCATGTTAATACATTTCAGTACGGCCAAAGAATGAATCTGGAGAGCCCATGATTCTCAAGCTGAAGGAGTGGCCTACAGGAGATGATTTCAGGGATCTGCTTCCAGACAGGTTTGTTAAGCAATATCGTCACGATCAGCCATGATTGAATTAATGCTAGATGAAGGTCCATCCAGGCTGACGCCACGTCTCACGATCCCAGGATATAATAATACATCTAGCATCTACAAATCATCTGATTTCATAACTCCATCTCATCGGTGGACGTATTCCATTTCTCTTGTCTCGAAAAATATATTGGTAAATAAATTCCGAACGTTTCATGCATGCGGTTGTATATAGAAACATGTCTTTGTTTCCATAATTAATCTGTTGAGTTGTTTTTTCATTGTGGAACAGGTTTGAAGATCTGACGCGGAATGTACCGCTTGCGGAGTACACTACACGTGAAGGGAGGTTGAATTTGGCACCCCACCCACCAGACTTCTTTGTTCGGCCGGAACTGGGACCAAAGCTTCATGTTGCTTACGGTAAAAACCTTGACTCTTATCTCAGTTTCGTTTGGTGTTGATTTCATGTTTATGCTCAATAGGGGGAGAATGGCTTTTTAAAAAAATTATGTTATCATTTTGCTTTATGTGCAGGTCTTCTAAACGAAGCTGATATTGCATTTGGAACAAGAGGTATACATTCAGATTTGGCAGACACGATAAATATCCTGGTCTATGTTGGAGATGCAGCAGAGACAACTAATTCCAGAGAAGGTAATGTAAATGGAGCAGCGAATGACAAAAATATGAACAATGATTGACGGAGGACTCCATAAAGTCTAATTTTCTATTTTAGATGTCACCATGTTTCAATGCGTTTCAGCGATAATCTTTTGAAATATGTAGACCATGTTAAGAATTCAACTTTGTGAAGTAATGTACTGAATTATTTAGAATGGTGGGCAAATTTGAGTTTTTTTTTTTAACAACCTCCATCCAGTAACCATGATATGCAAGTGTAGTTTATTAGTACTTTTCTAAGCAGTCTTACTGTTCGAGTGAACAATAGTTTAAGGCATTACTGTATTTCCGAATCAATTCTCATCAACCAGTTTTAGGATGTTTTTCAAATTCAGTATGTGATGGTGTTATTCAGTGACATTCGTTATTGACGAAGCTGTATAAATTACACCAAATAAAGTCTTCATACATACCATAGCCAAAATTATGCTTTATACTTGTTTACTTTAAGCCACCAAGTTCCCCCGGTCTGACTGTTGTAATGCATTACCTTAAAATTCGAGATTTTTAATCATCCATATATAGTTCTACCGTTTCTGTCGGACTAAAAGATGGAAAATTTTTAGGTGTAAAGCATGGCAATATTTTGAAGTCTGGGTTACTATTTTTAAAGTTATATCTTTTCCCATGTAGTATTAACAAATTTGTTTGAGACTTTCTAATTTATGTTTTATCTCTACATTTTCAGTGCTCCAAAAGGCACTGGATGTTGGCGAAGCTGATGAAACAATGAAGCTGCGCTTCTCAGAAGCGAGCCAAAAAGCTGGAGCGCTGTGGCACATCTTCTCGGCTAGTGATGCGAGCAAAGTCCGGGAGTTCTTGAGCAAGGTCATCATTTTTTGATGTTTTTACACAGAAAAATAAAATCTAAAATCCTGTTAATTGTGACTGATATTCATCATTGTTTTATTTAATATGAAACGCATGTCATCAGCTTGATTATTTCTTTCATTATTATTATACACAAGCCAACAATGCGGGAGGATTAAATATGTAAGGTTTTTTTTTTAATGATGCCGTTAGCTGGAAGGAAATATCGTATACGGTATTCGTATACCGGCGATGGACTGGCGTCCCGTCGCCGGGTGTATCCCTGCCTTGCGCCCTGTGTTACCGGGATAGGCTCGGCTCACCGTGACCCTATATAGGATTAAGCGGTTTCAGATAATGAGATGAGATGAGGTATTCGTATATATCCGCTGTGGTCTTTAAACGCGTGAATTATAGCTTCGCACTTGATGCTGCAGGTGGCAGCCGAGAAAGAGGAAGAAGAGGAACCAGCAGAGGGAGATGTGGCACCGACACCGAGCATCTATCTGGACGCAGAACTGCGACGCAGGTTGCGAGAGGAGCAGGGAGTCAGGCCCATCGCATTGGTGCAGTGCCTTGGGGATGCGCTGCTCATACCAGCAGGGAGCCTCTACCAGGTGAATGCATCACTCTGACCACATCCCTCTCTGCGTAAATTCACATGTACAGCATTCCTGTCAAGCCGCTACCTTATTAAGGCTTGCTCATGCTTTGTGGGATTACTGAGGTTTTTTTGGCCTTGTCTCGTCACACCGATCTGTAGTGGTGAGAGAAGGCTCTGGTAGTAGAATGTTGTGCAGTACGAGAATGTATTTTGATATATTTTACACTGTATAAAAAAATATGTAGCCCTGCAACGGACTACAACATTCACTTTGTGCTCGTGGTCATCCTAAAAATGCATTCCAAAGCTCAAACCTGGTTTGCCTCTCAGATTTGAAAAATGTGGCACGTTAGGAGTCATCATACAACCTCACTTAATATGCATGCATCAATGTCCTTTGCGTAAATCACACGCGAGGCTCAGGAAATAATTGTGTACATTGAGATACACGATGCACATTCAGGTTCATAAGACAGCGGTGCTTCATATTCACAATGTGTGATGTCCTTGTCTGTCAGGTGCAAAACCTGTACAACTGTATCGCAGTGTCTGACGACTTTGTGTCCCCGGAAAACGTTCAACATTGCCTGCGCTTGACACACGAGCTGAGGCAGTGGCCTGACGGTAGCCATGAAGACAAGCTGCAGGTAATATACTTACTATAAAGACGCATGCAGTCTTACACAGTCATCCTGCATGTACATTTTTGTCTTCGAAAACCACCATGGAGTTTGTATAATGTAACTCGACTGCAAGTAAAACATGATAGCAACAGTGTATACAGTGAAAAGATTCACAGTATTAATGCTGAAATGTTGTTCTGTAGGTGAAGAACATAATTTACCATGTGGTGAAGAACATGGTTGGAATTTTAAGTGCACACGAGCTGAAAAATGACTCTCAACCAACCGCCTACTGAAGAAAATGACGCCCAATATTGCATAACCACAAGTGCACTATCTTAGCTTTAATGCGGGCTAGTTTAAAGGAAATTACCCCACATGGATGGTCATTGCACTATGTGCTACACAATAGGATTATACAAAAAAAGCCATCATTGCAGCCATTGTAAAATAAAATAAGACAATAAGTGCACTATCTAAAATTAACCCGTAATGGACGAAGAAAGAGTAAGGTGACCCGATGTGCACTATTTTTGCAGGACACGCCTAAAAGGTTAACTGGAACTGAATGTTTTCAGCCACTTCAAGTGAAAATAGTCAGTCTGGGCGGCTGACATGTCGGAGTGCACCACAGACATTTCCAGTGCAATCCTTTAAAGTGGAACTTTGAACATGGGGTTGTGCATGAACCACACTACAGTTTATTAGTAGTTTTTTTGGGGGATGTGACGGTTCATGTGTTAAAAAGTATACATGTAGGACTTGCTAAACCTTTTACTTGCACTTGTGTCGTGTATGCCAGCAACTTCAAGCCGCGACTCAGATATTGGCTGAGAATTTATAACATGGGCTGAACAAAAATAGAATAACAATGATCTTCAATTCACACCTAACGGCACTTCATATGGATGATACAGTGTGCAATTAGGTTCTTCGTGTCTGAAGAAAAATACTAACTTTAACAAAATGTACTGCTTTGTATTTCAGCTGTTGTGTACAAATGTGTGATATTCTTGAGCACAATTATTCATGTGAGTTTAATCGTTTAAATCCACAAAATAAACTTACACTTGACATTTTCATTTACAAAAGCAAAGTTCGTTTTCAGTGTGAATCAGGGTACCAAGATATCAAAACTCAAGGTGACAGTTGTACAATTTTATTTACCATCTTAGCCATATGGCAGAATAAATTCCAGGACATTTCTTGTAATAAATCTAGTGTAAATTGTAAATATTAACATTGAGTTAGACCAAGGGCTTAATTGTACAAAAAAACTGCTCAGGTCTAATGCTTGCACCTGTGCATGTGATGTATTACTTACGTCTGTTATGTTTCTAACATGCGGCAGCGAATTTGCAGATATTTGTTTGCATTGTCATATATTTGATACTATGATGTTAATAAGCATGCATGTAAACAAAAATCATCAGTGAGTCCATAATGGGTTATATTGTAACATTTTATACATCCCATTCAGATTGCAATTAAGCAGTGATTTCAAGTGTACATATACGGTATATATACCATAGTTAAATCTATCGCAAAACCCTAAAATCATTGCTTTATACATAAGCTACATGTTTGTACTATAGCATATAATATAGTGGAAGACCTTTTCATTGAGAGCATCTATGCTGTATAATGTTTGTAACTATCTTGAATACTGTTTATATTGTACATTACTCTTTTGTGGTTTAGTGTTGCCATTATCAATAGTAGTGATACAAAAAGGTGTATTTATTTTATTTACCAATATAAATTCAAAAATACATGGACACTGATGCCTCATGCGATACGAATATTTTGTAAAATCTCAATGTGAGGTATTTTTTCGGTATCAATTTATAATGTGTCATTTATGGAAACATGCAAAATTTACGGTAAGGTGACCCATCAATTTTGTTATATGTGGAGAAATTTCTATATTAAAAACATAAATACATAACGGTCTTGTGTGTTTTTCTTATATAGAAAAGTACATTACAGTAGCCGTTTGGTTTGATTGCTCAGAAAACACGTGTATATCGTTGAAATTAACAATTCTAAATCCAAAGCCTAAAATGGTGGCATTTCTTTGTAGATTCGCTTGTTTAAAATGCCGTCGACAGTCAACATTGAACATTTCCCCAAGATTAAATGGGAGCAGCTTCTTTAAGTAGTCATTTGTTGAAAAACCGAGAAATTAGGTTTTTATTATTTACGCTCTCTGATAGCAATTTTATTGAGACCTAATTGAAGTGCTGTTGTCGAGGCTTGCGGTGACGTTACAATATAGCTTGCAAAATTCTTATATTGAACTGTACATTATATCCTCTAAAGATGCCATTTAAGCATTGTTTTCAGTACACAGTAATGCAACAGTTTTCGTCAAAAGCAGAGTACAATATAAACAATAATATCGTGTTACTAATGCGTCTTATTTAAACGTACCGAAATGGACTGGGAATTTACTGTAAGTGCACATACGTCTGGCTCAAATTTAATGTGGGCATAGATGTGCTGTGGCTGGAGGCCAAAATCTGATTTACACCAAGTGCTGATACAGAGATTGTGCAACTGGTACCCATCTTGCAGGTGTTTGGTAATGGTGGCAGTTTTCGGATGAATTGAGGAATTGTGAAATGTGTCATGAGTAATGATGATTGTGGCAGACAATCGTCATTGACGATGCAATGCGGCTCAAATATATGCCGCTTGCAATGGAATGATCTGCTGCATGCTAATGCATGTATGGCTGCGTAGTGCATTGGCTTGTATCGAAAGCCAGCGCAGTTTATTGACTGACGATAGCCAAAGATGTTGTAGGAGGCATTTGCAGTGTGGTTGACAAAACGTGCTCCAATGTACAGAGCACAGGTCAGGTGCGCTCCAAAATCTCATTGTTCAAAGCCAGAAATGCAATTATTATTTATGACTATTAAAGGTGTGTACGTGGTCTGCCATCTACTGGGACAAATTGGGTTAAAACCCTGCAAGGAGAAACGATACAGATAACGTAGGCAGCACATATGAGGGGAAGTAACATGATTGATGCATTGGTAAATATTAACGAAACAGTCTTGCTAACCGAACGTTGTATTTTGAAGCTGCGCCTCACGAAGAGTTTTCGTTATGCAGTGCTCACGTAAAATAATGTATGATTTAGTCTTTTGTAAGTTTAAATCAATTCCATTAAAAAAAGATGTCCAAATGTTGGGTTAGGTTTGCAATGCATAAATTGTAATGCATGACTTGCATCCACTGGAAGTTTCGTTGGCATCAGCTTGCTTCTATAAACAGAAAGTCAAGTCATGTCCTTTGACATTACATTCCTGAGTACAATTACCATATTCTTCACAGTACACGCTACCCATCTGTAAAGTCGTAGTACGGTCTAATTATGCCGCCTTAAAAAAAATCCACTGCTGGACAAAGGCTTGCCTATGCTTTTCACGCGCGGAGGTTGGGAGGTTGTTTGATCATTCTTCTTCACCTTGCTCTGCGGTTTGGTGATGGGTGTCGTAGCAGGTCCCATTTAGATATCATCACTGGTGGGGGCCACGGATAGGAATCTTGACTGCGGTGGATGGGTTAATGGCATCGTGTCCGTACCACGGTGCTACCGCTCGATAGTATATTGCATGTGTTTGAGGAGAACCGCTCTTGAGAACATTTATCATACGTTGAGCCATGACAACCTACGTTTTGTAAATATATAGACGTAATGGGCTGTCACACTCAAGTTAGGATTTAATTGTGTTAGACATCTGTGAAGATGTGCCTGCGTGATTCATAGTTCGCAGAATGTTTAAGTGTGGTTTGGAATCTGCGTTGTTGGTGTGAAGATTGGAAACGTTTTGTTGTTACTTTTTGAATGAAACGTTCTAATGCAAAACATTCACTTGTCATGTACAGTATATCATTTTATAAATGTGGTCACAACATGTTTTTTTTCCAGGGTGGTAAAACATCACACGACTTTTTTCGCTTTAAAGCCTCATCTTTAAAATACCCACGTTTGCAGAATGCCGATTAGGAGTTCTTGCACAGTATTGGAATTAAATTTTAAATTATTCATCTCATGGCCTTATGCCTATTCTTGCTGTATACTTTTTACTAACGCCATAATTGTATCAACGATAAGAGCATTAAACTCCTTCATACGTACACATCATTACTGTGCTTGCTGAGAGCGGTTATCAATTAGCGAATTCCTGTAAAATGTAATATTGCTTCATAGCTGTGCAGTCGTTTAATTCAACTACAATTAGATTGACTCCATTGAAATACAAACCAAGTTCATAAATTGAAGTATTTAAATTAAAAAATTGTGTAATTACGATTCTAGGGAAGTGGTTCTTTCATTCCTCTTTTCCATTTCAGGCCATATATGTTTATTATTACAGCAGAATGTACCCAATGAGCTTGCAAGCTCGAGATGCGGGATTTCTGCGACAAATGTCCGAACCGAACAACACACAAAACCAGTCACATCACAAAAACTTACAGCGATAATATGTGTAAATGAACATCCAACTGTAATCATAAAAGTAAACAGTAAAACACAAGATTGCACAATTAAGCTCACGACGAATTTGTTATTTGTGCTGGTGCGCGACTACCAACGTGGTATCACGAAAGAAAAAGTTTAATTTGTAAAAGGTCCATCATAATAAAACTATGACCTAAACCCTGCTGGATTCAAGACACCATTCCCCAAGCGTTGGCCATGTCATTTTTGCCATCCAAGAATTCATCTCGGTCCTGCACACGAGCTGATCCCATCGCTCCATCTTTATAATGGTCGTGCTTTCAGGTGTGTTCACTCCTCGTCTGCCACTGCCAGTCTCAACTAAACAAGATCTCTATATATTTACTTAACATAAAAGACAAGTGCAGCGTGTGTTTGGAATGCTCTTTTCACGGCTCCAGCACAAAATTGCTTGGCCTATAATCCTCAAGTTTTGGCTCGGTCACTTTTTTCCATAGTAAACTTTGCTTCTAAACTGTTAGGTCCGATCTGAACGACCAGCTTGCCATACAAGCTAAATAACACTTCTTTACAGATAAGATGAACTGTTCAAAACTGTTTCATAACTCCTTTCCATCTTCACCTGCGCCCTCAAATTGTACTTCACCTCAGTCCATTATCAGTGATCCTTTTTAAACCTCCTTGCATCTTATATAGACCTGCTAGCCTTTATAAAACGTCACAAACCCAACACATAGTATCCAAGATCCAGTTCCTACCCGCTTTTTTGGCAGCAATTGACCGTCTACTTCCATTCATTTTCTTTTCTCCTAGACACTTCTTTACAGGGATTTGTTTTTCTGCTTGCAAATACGCATGCATCATTTTCAGTAAAAAAAATATTGACCCATAAGCGATTTCTAACTATTGTCCTCATTACTTCCCTTCTTCTCGAAAGTCTTGAAGCACACCATCCATCATCAACTGTCTGATTTTTTTTCTCAAAACTCTGCTTGATCCTCTCCAGTCAAGTTTTCGTTCCAGTCACTCATCTGAAACTTGTGCACTTTTTGTTACTAATTCTCTTCACTTGGTTCGTGCTACTTCACTCCGTCATGATGCTCATTGATCCGTCGTCTGCCTTTGGCATTTAATCACTCAACCCTCCTTAATACTCAATCCGACTAGCGTGTAGGTGAAACGGCTCTTGCTTGGTTCTCTATCTCATTAATAGCACCGACCGCGTATCTTCAAACCCTCTGCTCAATGGTGTCCCTCAAAGCAGTGTACTTTGCCATCAACTAGTTTCTCTGTGTAGCTCTTCTCTAGGTCCTTTGATGATATCTTTTGGCTTCTTTTATCTTTATCCTGACGACGACCGGCTCTTTCTTTTCCTCCAGCAACCACCGACATTGCTTCCCGTATCTCTACGTCTCTCGGCCATTTTTCCCTGGATGCGTGATCATCTACATTTGACCTTGCCAAAAACGGTTGTCCTCTATCTTTCATTTTCTTGTTCACCTTTATCTGAGCTCCCATTTTTCTATCTCTGTGGACTCAACTATTTTTGACTCTCCTGTTAGGATCCTGTGTCACCCTTAATTCTTCCGATCTTTTTTCGACATATCTCTTCTTTGTCGCGCTATTGCTTCTTCCACCTGTTTAATATTTGCAAAATCCATCCTTATCTAACCATCAAATCTACTCAACATTTAGTCCAGACCTTGGTCCTGTTCCGCCTTGACCACCGCAACTCCCTCCGAGCTGGTCTCATAGCATGTGCAAATCCTCCACCTTGAGCTAATTCAAAACTCCGCTGCTCGCCAAGTTTATTACCTTCAATTCCTCTGCTTCGCTCCCTTCACTGGCTATCGGTGTCTGGACGTGTTCAAGTCAAACTTTTGTTTCTTGTCCATCGCTGCCTGCTTCTGTCTGCAACCTGTTACCTCTGCTCCATCATCTCTGTCAACAACCCCATCCTGTCTCCGCTTGACCATCTCCACCTCCTCCCTGACACGGCACAACGAGTAAAGCCACAATGTCCTCTCCCCAGGTATAACGACTGTTTGTTTGGCTTTGCAACCCTGGCTGGATGGCGGTGGACCGATATTCCAATAGAAATACGAACTACAGATTCACTGATAACATCCGTTTACCTTTCAAGGCACGTTTATTCAACACATACATAGGTATGCCCACAGTCACAGCAAAGCAACAGGTAATATTGATTTATTGTTTATTTGTTTATAATGTGTGTGCCGTGTTAAGGTAAGTCGCCCTGAATAAGGGCGTCTGCTAAATGGTAACACTTGCTTCGATATGCGGATGAATATTTTTGTTTGCTAATAACAAGTTGTTTGAATTGATAATAAAAAAAACATTATCCTTGCATGTAATGATGTAGGTGTTCACGGCTCTATGATGATTGCTTCGAAAAGCTGCTCTCTCGGGACAGCCGCGTCGTTCGCTTCCTCTCTCCTCTCCTCCGACGTTTCGCCTAACACGTTAGAGGCGTCCTCAGGCGCAGTGTGTGGATGCCTCTTCTTGCCTGGAACCGAACCCGGGTAGTTCTTGTTGTGAGGCAGCAGCGCATCTAACTGTGTCACCGAGACGCTCATGCGTGAACACACAAATGTTTAATCCGTGTACGTTGCCTACAGTGTCATATCTAATGATCGGGTGCATTTCTGTGTGGAGTTTGTGTGCTCTTGCCTTGTCCGTGTGGGTTTTCGCTGGATACTCCGGTTTACTCCCCACCATTCAAAGACATGCTGCCCAGGTTAACTGGCCTGTTGAGTAAATTGTTCCCCAAACAATGCCCTGCGATGGACTTTCGTGACATACTGGGTATAGCCCCGCCTTGCGCTCTGTGTCTGCCGGGATAGGCTTTGGCCTCCGGGGATCTTGTACAAGATTAAGAGGGTACTGATACTGAACCGAACTAATGATCAATGTTTTATTGATTGAATTATTGTCCGACTGTAAAAAAGATTGTTTCTCTTCCAACAGTCTCTTAAATTTTGAGTTTCAATTATAATTGATATTTGTTAATGATGACATTAAATTATTAGGTGTGTGTGATTAAACGATAATCATTGTCACCGTGGCTATATGACACATGATCTAATAGTACTGCATTGGCAGTGGTGCACAAGCATAGGACACGATAAACCCAGTCACACAATCGTGAACAATACTGACCTTAAAGTAAAATGTATATAATAGGTAACATGTGGCAAATACCCCTTCTTCACAACGCACAGACTCGAGGGATTGGATAGTACAAGTTGGAGATGGCACTTTACAGCATCGGACCTGATAAGAATATACGATAGGCACACAACAATATTACTTGTGCTCTCCTGTTTTATGTAAATTACAAAGTTGAGGTAACTAAAATGTGTTTATGTTCTCCTGCTATTCTGTACGTTATGTTTTTGTACACATTGCAATCTTTTAAAATACGCTGCATTGTTTTTATTTTATTTTAATGCAGTTGTTGGTTACCCGCATCTCCTGTTTACGCGAGATAACAATGCGGGATCTGCAGATTTTTTTTCACCAGAAAGTAAAAGTGCAGCATATAATACCCCAATATACTTAATTTCACAACACATTGTAAATTACACACGGTACAAGTGTTCATAAAAACGTATTACACATTAAATTAGTGGTAAACACGTGACAAATCAGTTCTGAATAGACTTTAGGACTGGTTTGCGACATTTTGTACACACGAGCGAAAGTCTATTCAATCTCTAGGCAGTGTACCTGCCATTTCAATTCATTCAAAAAGCATGGGTAATTATATAGCAGTCATTAATTCATATGGTGACAATCACACTGCAGGCACCACCGTTTTCCCCCATACTACTTTACAGACTTTTTACAAACATGGCCCACAATATTTATATTTCTGTAACCGCCAATTCGCCGGTAGCTCCTTCAGCATGCACATTGGTATCGTGTCTCTCCGTGTCATAGCTCGCGAGTGAACCCAAGTTGATGACCGTTCCGTGGTTTTGGCCGAGCCAGGCATCTCTCTTGAAACGGCGGCCTCTCGTCACCCACTGCAGGTAGCTGCGCAGCTTTGACTCCCGAGTCACTGGGGGTTCCGAATCTCGATACGAATCTGAAAAGTCATGGGAGCTCTGCTTGTGTGCCGGGTAAAATTCATCCGCGAGGCTCATGGAACTTTTCGCCGGCTCTAAATAAAAGGCTGCCGAAATGTCGTGGGAACTGCTGCGCGATTGATAGCTCATCGCGATGCTGTGGGAGCGCCTCTTCCGCTCCGAGCAACAGCCCGTCACAAGGTCGCGGGAGTCCGCCTTCTGTCCCAAGTAAACGCTGACTGCCGGGACCTCGGCGTCAGTGGGGCCGAGCATCGTCTGGCTGCAGTGGTGGGGCACACGGGCAGAGCTGGCAGCCAAGTTGCTGGACGTGGAGCGGTGGCCATGCCAGGTGGGACGGTGGGGCCTCTGACGGCACCGACAGCGCAGGACATTGAGGAAGGCGCGCTTGAACTCCTGGCTGGAGCATGGATAAATGAGCGGGTTGACGCCACTGTTCAAGTACCCAAGCCAAAAGATTACCTTGAAAACAGTGTCATCCGGCTTGCACTCTGGGAAATACGAACCTGAACAAATGGAGAGTAAGTGCAGGTTGTATCAACTTTAAACAGTATTTTTTGCTGTACAAAAAGTATCAACATTGCAGTAGTCGAATAATAATATTTCTAGAGTCCTCTGCCCACAGGACTATATTTTGTTATTTCATGTGTCTACAAAACATATTTTTGTTAAATTAAATCAATCAATACAAACATTGATTTCGGCAAGTAAAAGATATCTAGGATGCAGAGCCAAGGACATAATTTCACATTAACATCACCAAACATGAACTTCATTAACAAAATTGCTTTATTAAATTTTACAGCCTGCTAGATTAACTCAGCTGATTAAGAACAAAACGACCTGTGTTATTCGACTATTTACTATGTTATGTAACATACTGGTATATTTTTTTCTCACCGACTGAATAGAGCTCTAAGAGACTACTTCATATGTGATTTTATTCATAAACAGCACAGCTGGGAGTGGCCCTTACAGTGATGTCTTTAGTTTTGGCTGGAAGAGAGATATATATTAATTACTGCAGGAGATTTAATACCGTGTTCCTGTGGGCATTTTGTGAATGATCTACTGTACACTAAAATCAATGTGACTAATGGGGCAGAAGCTAACCGTGGTTACATTGTTTATGCAGTATCGATGCAACTGCATCAACACATGATTAACCAAAATTGTGGGATTTCGAAGTCGGAGCAAAAGCGTAATTTTTGTAAAGTCCTTTCTCACAGACATCACCGATCACGGCCTTATATTTACTACTATGCATCATATTGATCAATAACTTTGTTCGACGCTGCTCCCAGTTGTATGCAGTTGTTTAAATTGCTTATATGTTTAATTCACTGTCTTCCCACACCTTTTTGTAACTTTAATCTTCCCAGATAAAACAAAGTAAATTTCTTGTTTTCTTATTGCAGTACAAGAAATCTGACTTGCCTTTTCTCCAATAATTCTTACACATTTACTTTTTGGATTTTATATCCGTATACATTTGTTACCCATCAACGTCTGTCTGTAATGTTTTCAAAATCATTCTTGAATACCACATTTATATTGCTTTCAGTTTGTTTTATGGGATCTTTCCATAATATCTCAAGCTAATGTGTACGTGCAAAATGAGTAATGAAAATATTTTCCCGACTAATTCCCATGTCTCACGACCTGCAATACTCATGG
>JAZEWT010000017.1:15998204-16018425 GCA_036362905.1 Mordacia mordax
CGAACCCGGGACCTTCTTGCTGTGAGGCGACAGCGCTAACCACTGGGCCACCGTGCAGCCCATCATCACTATCAATACCAGCTTAATCCTGTACAGTCGCGCGATGGCCAGAGCCTATTCCGGCCGACAGAGGGCGCAAAGCGGTGCTATACCCAGGATGTGACGCCAGTACATCGCAGAGCACACTTTTTTGGGGGGAAATTTACTGAGCAGGTCAATTAACCGACGAAAACCCACTTGGACACGGAGAGAGAGAGAATATTCAAACTCCACACAGAAAGGCACCCGAGCCGGGAACCGAACCAGGGTGATTCTTGCTGTGAGGCGACAGCGCTACCCACTGCGCCGCCACACGATATGAATATGATTAACATATTTAGTTCTGGTATATTCGCTCAAAAACTCAAGTGTAATAGAAGTATTGTTTGACAATACTTCACTCCTCTGGTCACTTCTTCATCGGGCTCTGCAGATTGGTTCAGGGAGTGCATTTAGTCCCATTACGATATAATATTTACTATGGATGTATTTTCACTTTGATTATGTAATGTACTCAGCCTCCTTCTTTCCCCCACGCATTCATGCTGAGAAGTATTAATTATGCATGTGTTGCATCATCTGAAATATTACATTTTAAAATGTTTAATTGTTTCAGAGCTCTGAAAGGGTTGTATTTAAACAAATAGTTTGTGATGCTGTATGGGAGCAGTGCCAAGTAAGCAGAATTAACACAGAACAGCCATTGGTTTCTGTGCTATTAAGAAGGACCATTTCCAGAAAGGTTAACAATTATATATATTTTAAGGCAGCGTTGTTAACGAGTGTGTTGAGCTATTTGTGTATATTATAGGTTATTGTTTTTCAAGTCGCAGATGGAAGCCCTTAACAAGATAGATGGAACCGTGACACGTGACAGAGATAGGATCTTAAAAATTCGTGGAGGAATGTTATGCAAATCCTACAGCAAAAAGATCACGCATCTTAGGCTTCTAACCATGGGTTCTAGATAAAGAAGAGGACATTTCAGATGTCACACGTTACTATTACAATGCTTGTTTACCAAGGAATATCTGACTTTAGTCTCAAGGCTCTCTTTCAGGAGGATCCTGTCACGTTTTTGCAAGATGTGGCAGTGTTGCTCTGTGCAATCCCAATTGAGCAATTTGCACGTAGTAGTACAGCAGGAGATTTTTTGGTCAATTCTATTTACTTTGTATGTGTTTAGCCAAGGTGATGAATATGAAGAACGCAGAAGAAAGCCATGTAGAACAGGGGAAGAATATAACTCTACATATATAAACTCGAGGGGTTGAGCTCAGGACCTTCTTGCTGTCAGGCACAAGTGCTAACATTATGTCACAGTTAGAGACATGAAGATTTCCCTTTGCAATTGGAATGAAGATAAATCTCCTTACCAGATTGCATTTCTATGAACATCATCATACAAACAGGACCAGATATGAGCACATGATGGGTAGACCAATTAAATGAATGGTTTTCACAGAATTTACATAATCAGGGAATGATGGCTCAATATTTTTCTCTATTCAAAAAAGTTAGCCAAACAGGCTCGCCTTTGTATGCTATGAAAAAGGATTTGACTCAAGGTAGAAATTGATGCAGTCATCCAAGCCCGCTATAAATGTCTTTTTGAAAAATATATCTACAGATGGTCGAGACTAACAATGGAGTGGCAGTCAAGGAAGGAATGTGCCTGAGTGGACAATCATAACGGAGCTGGGGCATTGGGAATTGCTTGCGTGTAGGAGCTAAATACGTTACTGTATCGAGAGGCGGTGAGGGACTGCTAATGATAATAATACTATTTACACTTCTGGAGCACTTTTCACCCGAGGATCACAAAGCGCTGCACAGGGCTGTGGAGATAATGTTAACAACAACAACATCAGAGTAGATCAATTAAAAATGAAATACTGATGAATCTGTTCCATCGCCTACGAGTTTAATCAAAAGAAATAACCACAACACGTTAATGGAACCAACTCCATACCCTTAATAATAATTATATATTTTCATTTCTTCCAGCGCTTAGAACCCGAGGGTTACAAAGCACTGCAGAGAGCTGTGGAGAGAACGGCATGTCAACAATAACAGAGTTGTGTTATATGTGCCACTGTGCATGGATCGAGTAATCAGCTCTGCACAGTGGCCAAAAGATGGCAGTGCAGCATTTGCTTGAATCCAACTGTGTGGAATTTTGAGAATTACTCCCTTGTACTCCAGTCTCTTCGCACATGCCAACACTTATTAAACTAACAACATTGGCCAACCATCGCAATAGATGGTACATTTGAAAAACGAATCTTATGAACTCAGTGAGACTTTGTTGTAGGTTTACAAAGATCAAGATGTCATCAAGACTAAAACCACTTATGCCACGATACCTATCTTCCAGGTCCCAATCATGCTGCACAGCAGAAGTGTAGCTCTCAGTGTTTACCTTAAGAAAAAGGGATTGTGATTACTACTGCACAGTAACTTACTTAAGAGAAAGGGGATTGTGATTACTACTGCACAGTAACTTAAGAGAAAGGGGATTGTGATTACTACTGCACAGTAACTTAAGAGGAAGGGGATTGTGATTACTACTGCACAGTAACTCACTTAGGAGAAAGGGGATTGTGATTACTACGCATAGTAACTCAAGAGAAAGAGGATTGTGATGACCACTGCATTGTAACTTAAGAGGAAGGGGATTGTAATTACTACTGCACAGTAACTTAAGGGGAAGGGGATTGTGATTACTACTGCACAGTAACTTAAGAGGAAGGGGATTGTGATTACTACGCATAGTAACTCAAGAGAAAGAGGATTGTGATGACCACTGCACAGTAACTTAAGAGGAAGGGGGTTGTGATTACTACGCATAGTAACTTAAGAGGAAGGGGATTGTGATTGCTACAGCACAGTAACTTAAGAGGAAGGGGATTGTGATTACTACTGCACAGTAACTTAAGAGGAAGGGGATTGTGATTACTACTGCACAGTAACTTAAGAGGAAGGGGATTGTGATTGCTACTGCACAGTAACTTACCCAGCGGCAGGACCAAGAAGAATGGAAACCAGCAGAGAACAAAGACACCCACGACGATGCCCACAGTCTTGGCTGCTTTCTTCTCTCGGGAGAACTTGAGGATTCTGACAGACAGCGAACCGCGCATGTGATGGGGTGCCTTGGTCGAATCGTCATCCCGGCCACGATGGATGCGCAGGGTAACCTCGCTCATGTTGGCTCTGGCCCTTTTGACTCCAGCCTTGATGCTCTCGGTTTGCCTTTTGGCCGCCGTGTAAACCTTGCAGTACATGCCCAGAATGACACACATGGGGATGTAGAAGGAGAGCATGGAGGAGAAGAGCGCGTATCCTGGCTCCTCGGTGATGCTACAGATCGTGTCGTCGTTCGGAGGAGGTTCCTTCCAGCCGAGCAGGGGTCCGACCGAGATCACGATGGACAGGATCCACACGCTCACCAGCACGAACAAGGCGCGCTGCTCGGTCATAATAGCCGGGTAGCGCAGGGGGTACCCGACGCCCACGTAGCGATCGACGGAGATTACGCACAGGCTCATGATGGACGCCGAGCAGCAGAGCACGTCCACCGCGGCCCACACATCGCAGAAGGGTCGCCCAAAAGCCCAGTAGCCCATCACCTCCAAGGAAGCGGAGAAGGGCAACACGGTGGTGCTGAGCAGCAGGTCGGCCAGGGCGAGGTTGGCGATGAAGTAGTTGGTGACCGTGCGCAGGTGCCTGTTGCAGAACACCGCGAGGATGACCAGCACGTTACCGACGATGGCGAAGGTGATGAAGGAGCCAAGCGTCAGCACGAGACCCACGACACGGCCTCGGTCCTGCAGCAGCAGCTCCAGCAGCTGCGGGTGATGAGACTCGTTTCTGTTCGCGGGCCGCGTCGCTGGCGCAACGAACAGCGAGGCGTCGATGAGCCCCGACGAGGAGTTATTCATCTTGGCCGGTAAGGAGAGCGCATCCTCCCCGATGGTGCACGCACGCCGCTGCTCCCTGCACGGGCACCTTGACAAGAGATATAAATATATTCACACGTATAATGTTCATCTCCGTGTGGTTACGGGGAAGAAGAAGAAGAAATAAAACGTGACGAGATTGTGCACTGCGAGTTGTAATGAACAAATTAGGTTTAGTTTGGCTGCGGACTGCTGCTTGATCGTAGTGCGACAAGAAAGTTGTAACGGGCCTCGAGTGCGGGCGACCGCCATTCTCAAGCGACGGTTTGTGGGCCCCGAGCGCCACCTAGTGGTCCGTGGAGACCAGACCCAGGTGTGCCTCGCGGTGCCAACGGTTGAGATGTTCGCGCGGATGAAAATAACACGAATCTCCCATTGTTATTCTGCACGAACCCGCACAACACACACGCTTCACCCACGTGCGTCAACCAGCGTGATGAAGGCCAGGTGGTGTAACACTTCACAGCCGGCCACGTGCCAGCGTGGTGGGTACGTTCTCATCCAGCAGTGCATCGGACAACTCGTACTGAGTGTTGGTGTTGAGGAGTTTCATACCTGCAAGCAGGCGCAAGGATCGTGCCTCTTGTCCAAACGATCTTGTAGCTCCGCCGGCAGTGACGCTAATACAGTCGTTGTTTCGTCTTAACGATGTGTATGTAGTAGCATTTCAAACGTAAACTAACTTGTGTCTTATACCGGTTCGACTGGGATACAGATGCAACTGACGTCTTTAGTCTGGATTGATGTTGCTACTTTTTTGTTTTAACTGGCTGCTGTTATTCGTGTGAAGCCATATTGAAGCGCAAGCACATTTTATTGCGTATGTAAAATAAAATAATTGGAAAACTTTATTTTTTAAGAGAACCCCTGTGGGTTAATGTCTCCAGATTTGGCAGGACGAGAAGACGCCTCTCCAATCTTCTTGCTTGCCGGACACCGTAATTTCCTTCCACCAAATATTTGTGGTTTAACAGCACTGGTCTTCGGTAAATCTGTTGCTACTCTTCGTGTTCCAGCATTTATAGCTTTTGATATGTCCAGAAAACTGGGTACGCTCTTCTCAGTTCCAATAATATATATGGAATGTTATATTTTCATCACCGGCGATGGACTGGCGTCCCGTCGTCGGGTTTATTCCTGCCTTACGCCCTGTGTTTCCGGGATAGGCTCCGGCTCACCGTGACCCTATATAGGATTAAGCGGTTTCAGATAATGAGATGAGATATTTTCATCAGTGACTTTAATCTCGAACGAGCACACGTCATATCGGGTGCCTGTTTTGTGGTGGCTGATTTGTTGAGAATTGCGCAAGTTTTTTTAAATTGCTTTAAAAAAAACGTCTTTGGCTAAGATTCTAATGAGCATTATTTAGCAAATTCATCGCAGCACTACTGGGCAAAATAGACCGTCATCAACACCCGATTTGAATTAACGCTTCACGAGACGCTGCAGGCGCGTAATTTAACTTCATTGAGCAGGACGTGTCCCTTGATGTAAGAAGGAAGAACGCGGCACTTACTGCACACGATGTGTTGCTTATCCCCGAATAAACGTCAGCTCTCAAGACTCCAACACCTTCGTGAAGTCCACCACCGGATACATTTCCCCGGCACCGACTGGACTATTGATTTTCCCCTTTTCAGCAATCATGTCAAAACTTTTCTCCGCATTTTCTCCTGCGGATTCCCAGGAGCGTGGAGGAGATGATGCAGATGAAGAGGTTGACTGCGCGAAGTTCTCTTCAGGATGGCGCTCGAGGGAGGGAATGGAGCAAGTGGGAGGACAGAGCGGGGGTTCTGCCTGGGAACGGCTAGGGAAGGCGGGAGGGTTGGCGTTTGGGTGAAATGATGACGTCCGCTTTGTAGCATGGGTCAGCAAAGCACCCCGTGGGATGCCGAGAGAGAGAGGGAGGCTCAGGGAATAGATGTGGCTTGCATTAAAGCGTGAGTTCCAGTCAAGTAAGGAAAGAATAACACCTGCTAGTCTTGCAATGAGACGTATATTTTTAACTTGGTGTATCAAACGTTGGAAAGGCGAAGATCACATTTCAGGATTGAGATTTGGAAGCCCTATTATATCATGGAAGGCATTCCCACGCTGTTTCAACCATGTGGTTTGTTTGACCGCACTGAACCACAGTTGGGTGGAAGGCTCATTCGAATTATACTCGCCACCGATGTCAGCTGTGGGTAGGAATCTAACTTGGTGGCCAAGTTCCACAGCGCAGTATGCGAACCATTACGCCATTTCGTCACGGCATTGAGATGAAGCACCCATTTTAAGCACATTTTTTATAAAGTAGCAATTCTAGTTAGAGGGCACTCAGTGATTATACATCAGTGGGTTTGTATTATTTGATTTTTTAAATATTTCTGTTCGCTTTAAAACACCCGTGGCGACTCCATTCAGTGTATGTGCTGTGTTTTGTTTTAAGAGTTGGTGATCACAGTCGATGGTTGAAAACGTAGGGTGTTTTTTTTTTTCTGGTTGTGGAGAATGTCTTTCGCTCACATTGTGGGAACCCGCATTTCTAACCGGAAAAGAAACAGACGGCTCATGACACTCGACTGCCCCCACCACACAGGACCAGGGAACTGGATTCTTGAATGGAGAGGGGAAGGCTGTACTTTAATAAGCTCATACCATCTCATTGTCAGAAACCGCGTAGTCCTGTACAGGGTCGAGGTGAGCCGGAGCCTATCCTGGCAGACACAGGACGCAAGGCAGGGATATACTCACGATGGGACGCCAGTCCATGACGGGGCACTGAGGGCAATTTAGTTTGCAAGCCAATTAACCTAATGCAGCAGCATGTTTTTTGGACTGTGGGAGGAAACCGAAGTGCCCGGCGAAAACCCACGCGGACACGGGGAGAGCATGCAAACGCCACACAGAAAGGCACCCAGGCCGAGATTCGAACCCGGGACCTTCTTGCTGCGAGGCGACAGCGATACCCACTGGGCCACCGTGCCGCCCACTTTAATAACAATGAAAACAGTAATAATGATGCTATTTTGCAATGATGAATATATTTCTTCATAACTATAGCTGCCACTTAATTCAGTACAGCCGCTGTTGTAGTTTAGAAGCGTATCTAATTGCACATTGCTTCATGAACGTTCCACCTTATTTCAACTCGATTACATATTTAAACATTTGCGTCTCAATTGTTGTTTACGTGAAGTTCTATATTTACTGTGTTTTAAATATGTCGGCACGGTGGCGAAGTGAGCAGCGCTGTCGCGTAACCCCAATTATCACCGCGCGGGCGCCTTTACGTGTGGAGTTTGTGCGTTCTCCCCATACCTGCGTGGGGTTTCGCCAGGTACTCCGTTTTCCTCCCACTGTCCAAAGACACGCTGCTGACTAGGTTAATTGGCCAGCCGACCGAATAAATTTCCCCACAAAGTATGCCCTGCGATACATTGGCGTCACATGCTGGGTATTCCCCCGCCTTGTGCCATCTGTTGGCCGGGATAGGCTCCGGTTTGCCACTACCCTTCACAGGATTGAGTGGGTATTGATAATTAATAAATGTGTTTTAAATATTGCAGTGCCCAGTGATATCTAGAGTGGCTGTCTGTGAGCAAAGACACCTTGTGGAGTAAACTAATTTCTTACGTAGCGAATTTATGGGCTACACACACTCAAAATAAATTAGGTTTACCACTTAATTTGGCTTATGCCAGCTCAGGGAACTTAAACTTTTGTTTCGATTGAATGCCAATCAAATCCATGTCACTTTCTGGTAGCCCTGTGACACTTTATGTAAAATATAATTTAACGTGAGTGCACTAAAACACCCATTACAGTCGTATAAAATTATGCAACGTAGGACTGCACTTAACATGCAGAGAGCTGCAATCCATACCTGTTAATCCTTAAAATAGCATGCTTGCGATGCGATTCACTGATCATTGCGTATTCATCGCCCTGTCTGTGAGTCTATGCATGGATTTAATGACCAAATCTCAGAAGGCCAGATGACAGTCTAATTTGTACGTGCGACCTTTGTCGCTAAAATTACAAGAAGAAAACACAGCAGGAAATATGTATACAAAATCAGAGCAGAAAAGCCGTCTAAGAAAATGTATGCCATATGGCATAAGTGAAAGTCCTCTGCCGGAAGAAAATTGTGCGGATGACGGGAAGGTTGCACATAGTATGTATATTTCAAAAGCTTGAAGAGAAAACATCTGTTACGTGTTATGCACTCAGCATGGGATTTAGCATAAGATGGCAAATCCTGGGGACCTTTTGAATGGATTACTGTCAGTGGTGTCAGGGTGGTAGAAAATATGAACACATTATAAGTGTCAAGTGAGCAGATTTGTTATGCAATAAAGTCTTTTACTGTGGCAAAATAGAATTCAAAGACGATTATTTAATTAGACCTCTAGTCATTATTCTAATGCATCATCTGTCAAAATAAACTGTCTTAAAATCCTCTGAAATCATTTTTCATGAAGCTACTTTAAATTGTGAGTTGCAAATTTTGTTTTACCTGTGGGCTGTATATGCCCATTATTATCTGTTTAATACTAACAATAACAATAATTGCATTTCTAGAGCGCTTTTCACCCGAAGGTCACAAAGCTGCGGAGAGAACGGCACGTCAGCAACAACAACACTGTACATTCCAGACTAACAATGTTTTTAATTTTAATCACGTGTGCATTTCTATTTTAAACATCCATTGTACATTCCTTTTGTCGAAACACCGCTGTATGGAGGCTTCCCCATGTCTTGCGGATTGAGGCTGATTTAACCCATAAGTAACCGTGCTCGTCGTTCTAATATGGTGAATGTGAGGAGCAGAGGCACGGGATCATATTCTTACAGTGAAACGGTTGATTTTGATGCATTGCCTCTTGATGCAATATCACAACATAGCTCTACATCCAACCACGATCCAGGCTGAAACCTGCTTGGGTTATGAGAAATGGCTAAATTAGTCCTGTAGTCAACGCCAAATAATAATTAATAATGAGAGCTGTGTGAGTGTGGCGTCACTAATCACGTCCCTGATTAATAATATTTGCAACCGTGGGTGGAGATCGCTTGCTTGCAATTGATGTCCTCCCCCCAAGATAGATAGGTAGTTACATATCTTTACCTACCCACACTGACCCACGTGGTGTGGTCAAATACTTTCTCTCACTGGTAGTTACGACTAAATCACTGTCGTCAGTCACTTACGCAACTCTGGTCTCACCAAATACGACGGGGAGGCGGTGGAGAGTTATGAGCCATTTGGTATGAACAGCGAAGCCTTCTGTGTGAGCATTTCTTTCCAAAGCTGCTCGTTTTTTCGGGATGATTTGGACAACGATTCTCGTACATCGAGTCGTGAAAACCTGCATCAGAACAGTCCGCGTGCCATCGTTGCTACATTCAACACAGAGGCTCTAATTTGGAGCTGGGTGGATTGTTGCATCGGGAGAACACGAGCGATTGCGGTACCTTGAAGAGGCCCGCATCCATCAGCACAGAGACCACGGCTGCTGTAATACACGGTCATTCATTTTAATGGCAACGTGGCACATTGCTCGTATGTGGTTATGTAAGAGTATGCATTTTGCAGCATGTAGCTTTGGATTCTTTTGCGACTTGATCTCACAAACAGTCTGATTTTGCTATACGTATACTTCAAGAGGGCGGCACAGTGGCCCAGTGGGTAGTGCTGTCGCCTCACAGCAAGAAGGTCCCGGGTTCGAATCTCGGCTCGGGTGCCTTTCTGTGTGGAGTTTGCATGTTCTCTCCCCGTGTCCGCGTGGGTTTTCGCCGGGTACTCTGGTTTCCTCCCACAGTCCAACAAAAAAGCATGCTGCTGCATAGGTTAATTGGCTTGCAGACTAAATTGCCCTCAGTGCCCGGTGATGGACTGGCGTCCCATCGTGGGTATATCCCTGCCGTGCGCCCTGTGTCTGCCGGGATAGGTTCCGGCTCACCGCGACCCTGTACAGGACTAAGCGGTTGCTGACAATGAGATGAGAATGAGATTTACTTAAAGAAGTTTGAGTTCGCAACAGTCGCACGCTAAAGAGGTAAATAAAACGCGCACTTTTCGTTTCGTGTTGTAAATACGCGCACAATTTAGGCCACAGAATTCTCTCCGTGCTCGGTAATAACACAAACACGTCTTCTCTCTCTCTCACTCTCTCTCGCACTCTCTCTCTCTCACTCTCTCAATTACGCGCTTGAGAGGCGCCCAAAACTGCTCTGATCCTGCGTGCATGGAAGTACTTTGGGAGCCACGCACACTCGCACGCATGCCGATGGACCCGGCATTATCTACTGGCAGCACATACACACGGCTTCAAAAAAAACCCCGCTTACCACTAATTTTATAATCCAGACCATACAAACAGTTTCGCCTAAAAAGGGAATCGAAAGCGTTATTTTCGCTCGTGTCGTTGCTGAACCCATTAAATGTGGCCATGTAACTATACACTGCGTTAAAACACAGCTGTCTTTAGTCCATATAGTTTGTGTGAGGTCGGTTTGTGTGAGGTTGGTTTTAAATGCATACCCGGCCTTGATTTGTAAACGTGGGGGACAGAGTTGATGTTATAAAGCAACGACTACCATTCCGTGGTCGAGAAAGTACTTGCGGCGCGGTGGCAGAACGAGAAACGCTGCCACCCCACAGTCAGGACTCGCCTGGGTTCGATTCGTGGTTCGGCCGCCTGTTCCAGTGACATTTGCATGTGCTCGCCGTGTCCATGTGAGAGTGATTTTCCTCCCACAGTGTCAAAGACAGGTTGCCTAGGTTCATTGGCCTGCTGACAAAATTGGCCTTGGTGTCCTGAGATGTTGTAACTTGCTTACCTTTCCCTGCTGGATAACGTTTAACAAGAGCTACATGTCTAAACGGTTCCCTCCAGCTTTGAATAAAAAAGCGAGTTACTGAGAAGCAGCATATTTGCTTGTTCGAACTTGTATCGTGTTGAGAATGGAGGATTTAGAGACGAGGCATTTGTTTTCTTGAGATGGAGGGAGTTGAGGACCAAGGGAGATTAGATCAGAGGAATGGGTACAAGCAAGGTCAAGAACAATTCTCCCAAGAGATACATATGTAAGGCATATAGCAGTAAAATATAAATCTGCATTGAAGCTTTCTTTTGTTGTACTAAATGTAAAATGTAACATTTCCAAACTACGATATGGCAATACATCCTTGTAGATGCTGTTACTCTACTCTTTGCATTTAAAGTCCTTTCTTCCTGTAATGCAACAAGGGTGAAATACTTTGTCGTGCAGGCTGGATTTAATGGGATTTTTTCTCTACCGTGATTGTGATGGTATTTTTGGAAATCAATTCCTAGCTAGCGCCTCGACAAAAGCACAGCCCACAGTTTGTAATAACCTCGAGCAGGAAGTTGGCAAAACTATAGACTTGTTAATGGGGAATTTATTTTGTATTATTTGTAGTGTACAACTCCAAACCCTGTGGTGCTGGAAACTTTTTTCGAGCATGATACTAGAAATGCTACACTTCATTCATACATCGATGGATGATTTATAGTCCAAGTTCAAGAGCAATCAGAGATTATTGTTTTGAGTTATTTGAAATATTGAAGATAAACTGGGAATTCTTAATCAGTATAAAATAAGAAGTGTGATTAATTTTCTTGCATACTTTTGACATTAACACAAAGGTTATAGAAAGAGGGCGGTGCGGTGGCCCAATAGTTAGCACTGTCGCCTCACAGCAAGAAGGTCCCGGGTTCGAATCTCTCGGCTCGGGTGCCTTTCTGTGTGGAGTTTGCATGCTCTCCCCGTGTCCGCGTGGGTTTTCGCCGGGCACTCCGGTTTCCTCCCACAGCCTAAAAAGCATGCTGCTGCATAGGTTGATTGGCTCGCAGGCTAAATTGCCCCGCAGTGCCCGGCGATGGACTGACGTCCCATCGTCGGTATATCCTTGCCTTACGCCCTGTGCCTGCCGGGATAGGCTCCGGCTTCACCGTGACCCTGTATAGGACTAAGCGGTTTCAGACAATGAGATGAGATGAGGTTATAGAAAGAGCATATATATATATATATACAGAATATTCATGTTCATTAATCCCATCTATATTCCAATGTACTGATGCAGGTTTAGATGACTCAATGTATGATGATTGCTCCCAAAAGCTACTCCTTTGTGGATAACCATGTCGATCGCTCCTCCTCTCTCCTTCGCGATGTTTCACCTCCCACGTTGAAGGCATTTTTAGACGTTCTTGTGACTGAGTGAACTTTGTGTGACTGCTGTATTATAAATGTGTTTTTCTCACATCCTCCCCTCCCGGATCCGGCTCACCGCGTACAGGGTCACGGTGAGCCGGAGCCTATCCCGGCAGACACAGTAAGTCAATTTAACTAAATCCGCTCACACCCCTAGTTGAAAAATTACTTAAAACTGCATTCTTTGGTCATGAATGTCCGCTGAGATGTTCACAGGGAGTTAATTTTTAGGAGTTGTTTACTGTTAACTTGAAAGCTGGCTGCCTTATTTGTCGAATTTTAGTCTTATTTTTTGTTTGAGATTCGTGGTTTTTGTTGTCTTATGAATCTTTATTGCTTCACGGATTAATCTTGGGGCTTTGTGGCAGATTGCAGCCAGTACACGAATCTTTTAAAACTTGATAGTATGTTGTCTGTCTGCAGTTTGAGTTGGCGTTGCTATTTCTCTGCAAGCAGCAAACAAACTCTGCAGTTTTGTGTTCTATCTTCCTAATGGTGACGGTTCTGCCCATTTGACTGATTTAAACGTCTTCACAATTGCTGCATGGAATGCTTTACACTCCGTCTCTCTGAAACAGCAGGGAGTGATCCGAGAGGGGAGGATGCAAGGAAGACATGTATAGAATACAGCACAGTCGCACAGAATCCACTCAGTCACAATCACTCAGTCACAACGTTTGAAGAAGCCTCTAACGTGGGAGACAAAACATAACAAAGGAGAGAGGAGGAGCGCTCGACACTTCTGTTCCAAAAAATCAGCTTTTGGAAGTAATCATGACTCTATATTCCAATTTATCATACATGTACAGCTCTTTGGCAATCAATTTTGAATTAGAGTCTTCCTATGTCATGCAGGTTGTGAGAAGTATTTAACCATACTTTCCCATGCTGGGAGTATAGACTGCAGCCTATAACAACCTGTTTCTCACGGATGCTATCCATTTATGTACTTTCCAGGCCCAACACTGCTTAGCTTCTGAGATGCGAAAGAAATCAGGGACACTTGTGATACCTTGGTCATAGACATAAGTGGAATTGGGAGGGATGCATGGACACACAGAGTGAACATTTTAGAGGGACCATATTAGGCTTCCATGGTCTTAAATTTAGATGGTTATTTTATATTTTAGAAGTTAAAAAAAATGTAGAATATGTGTTGATCATGCGTCCGACGTGGGAGGTGAAGCATTGCGGAGAGGTGGAACACTCGACATGACTATCCAGAAAAAAAAAACTGCTAGCGATAGCAATTCTTATACATTGAGCTGGAGAAACATATATCAGCACATTGTCACAAACTCAATATTTTCTGCACTAGGACCCTTAAACCCAGCTCTAAAGGGAACAATGACCCGGGAACATTACTAGAATTTTTTTTCAATTCCACCCCTGGACAAAGGCCATAGTGAATATGCAACGAACAAACAAAAAGGAACTCCATTTCTCTTCATAAAATGACATGTATTTGTTGCTTATTAGGCCCATGTGACTAATGGACCACTGTTTTCCAGAAGGATTTGTGAAGCAAACTATACGCCTATATCAGACAATTCTTTATCAGAGCCTATAACTGCGTTAGATGATACATGTTCAGATCACATCATTGAGGCTTGGCCTACTTAAGAACTGATGTGTTTACTTGCCAAGGAATTTTACAGTTGGGGCTTCAGATTAAAATGGTTTTGTAGATGTTGACAGTTACCACGATTTCTGAACAGTAAGCTAACAATGTTAAGCTTGATACCCACATTTTTTCTTCTAAGATTTAAACAAGCTGGTCAAATCAACTATCATATAGGCTGGTTTTCTTATAATTTTCTCTACATATTTCCGTATGTTTTCTGGTCATGACGTATTTGGTGGTACATAAAATCATTATCGTCGAATATGAATGCACTCACGACAGCAAATACTGAGGCAGTTTGCTTTCCACTTCCCCATTCCTGTTGTTGAACACACGTTTGAGTCGTGTAGGTTTTTTTGCAGTTCTTGTCAAAATTACACTTTAGTTGCTCTACTATAATCATTCAAACATGGACGTTAAACCACTGATCCATCCAGAAATATTATGGAAAATGTTTTGATGCCAAATGAGGAATTGTGAGATTCTGCAGAAATGTCGAAATATCAAAAACCAAATAATTTTTTCGTGTTAAAATGTTGTGATTGCATTTGATGCAATTGGTTTAAGAGCAGGAGTGTTCAAGCTTTGATTCCAGAAGAGTGGGGCAGAGGCAGACTCGAAGAGCTGGACTGATTCCAGTTGCTTGGTCAGAGCTCAGTGTGGGACAACCCACACGAATAATTGAAGGACGGAGTTTTATGGTGTCCATCTCGCGGCCAGCCCTCAATTCGAGGAAGACTAGAAGCGGAACAGAATTGCTTTAGTGTGTGTGTGCTTTTGCCTCGTAGTTTGGGCTCAATTCTAAGTACTCTATACCTTTACAGCCACAAGAATTATGCAATCTCAAGAAAACTAAAACAATAGGCAGAATATGTATGATTACATAATGCAATCGACAGATGTGAATTATTCAGCAAAGCTTGGTGAACTCATCTGCTGGTGATCCTGGTTGGTCACGCATGCCGTAAAACCTATGCATATGAAATCGATGTTGTTGTAGCCATTAAAAAATGTACGACGTAATCTCTATCCTATTATAGTATTTTGAATTGAAACCCCCAACCTTCGTCATTAATATTTTAAAAGTTACATTTCATTCTAAATGTGTAATAAGAGAATATAAATTACATTTGATTACATCACTCCCTGAAAAGTTTATTTAAAAATTTAAATTGCTCTATGGAAAAAGAGTGGTATTACGCGAAGCAGTTGAAATTAACAAATTGAGCATTTACAATTCGTTCTGAAATGCTAACTTAACCAATCATCAAGACAGGCATTGGCAGTGGCTCACCATTATCAATATCAATACCCGGTTAATCCTTTACAAGGTCGTGGGGGGGGGGGCTATCCAGGCAAACACAGGGTGCAAGTCGGGGCTATACCCATGATGTGATGCCAGTACATCGATTGGCACTTGGAAAAAAATTACTCAGCAGACTAATTAACCTAGGCAGCGTGTCTTTGGGCGGTGGGAGGAAAGCGGAGTACTCAGCGAAAACCCATGCGGACACAGGGAGAACACGCAAACTCCGCATAGAAAGACACCCGAGCCGGGAATTGAATCTAGGTTCCTTCTCTGAGGCGACAACGTTCATGAATGAATAAATTCCCAGACAATATGGGGAGGGTCGGCAACTTTCACTTTTATATACTTTATACAGCGATTACGTTGTGTATTTGGACACGGTTTCTAGGCAATAAGAAATGCTAATTATTATTAACATGTGAAATTTGTTTAAAACGGAAAAAAATGACGATTAACCATTGCGGTGAACACTGTAAAAACATTTGATGGGACGATCACATGTTAAACTGCCATTGCACAGAGTGCAAGCGGTGCTATAAATGGTATAGTTTGGTTGTATTGATATTAACTACATGGCCAATGTAAGTTAAATATATTCGCTAACACTATATTATTTGATGATAATGATTGTTTGTCAGGTTTCTGCCAAGTTTACACATTGGAGGGCAATGTTATTGCTGTGTAAATGAGAAATTTGCAGGTAATTTTTGTATTGGGATGATAGATCTCTACCAGTTTATTTATCTTATGGGAGAAAATCAGAGAATTCAGAGGAACTCTGAGAACAGGGGCAGCAGACCACAGAAAGTCCACATCCGGGTCTAGAATCGTACTCTGTCGCCTAAAAATATAAACACCGAGAGGTGGCTGAGTGACTCAGACGTGGAAATTGCGAGGAGCCGGTATCGCTCAGATCCTAGGTCTCAATGCTCGCGGCAATTCGCCATTAATCAGATATTAATTGATGGTCTCAGCTCAGTAGCCAATGAATGCAGATATACACCATCATATAAACTTGGAATTTCACAAGATGTGCCTAAATTCCAGTTATGATAATTGAGAGACGAACAATGCTTTGAGTGTCTTAAAACAATTTGATGGTATAGTCTATGGAAAAGCACACCATTACTGTGTAAAGGATATATATATATATATAAACCAAATGAAGGATTTTTCGTGACTTGTGAAAAATTGCCCCGGTACATTGAGACACAGCATGCGCTGCTTTCATAAATGTGATGAATTGATTCTTCACAAAATGTCATGACGCATAAAGCACAATTAGGGCAAATTGGTGGGGAAAAAGACCAGAACAAGAACAATTTTCACTATGGATATACAAAGACAAAGGCAGAGATCCCCCATATAGCCTTAACAGATTGTAGGGTCAAGTGCCGTTAGCAAGCACCTATGAAGGTCGACATGGCACAGAAGGAGGTGGGTGACCAGCATCACGCTTGGCCACCTTTGTGTCCCGAGTGGCAATGTTTTTTTACACACTGCACTAGGTACTCATTTGAGACTGAGTCGACCTAGGTGAGGCCCAGGACCGGTTCAGAAAATCGTCACTGGTGTTCACCGTGAGTGGGATTCGAAGTCGGTTCGCCGGGTTTGTAGCCCAGTATGCTAACCGCTGGGCCACCGCTCCCCACTATGTCTGCAATGTGCTGTATATGGATACTCAGCATATTGTAGACCGCATCTGCCAAACAACCAACCAAATTCTGCAGCGCACAAGAAATGTTTTTTTTATTTAAATCTATGAGAAGGAATTTGTCACTACGTGATCATGAGCAGAACCATAACCAGGCATTTGAAAATTACATGAGCTAATGTATAATGCTGACGCATCATTGCCTGCTTACTGACTGGAAGATTTTGTATTATGCTTGATATATGAGTGAGAAAAGTAGTCACTTTTAGATGAGAATGTTTGGATCATTTTTAATGAGTACTTCGATGCAAGGCTGTAGCCAAGTACTCAAAAAATATTGAATTCTATTGCTGTTTTTTTGGAACATCATATGGCCTTGGCGGCCTACAGACTATGTTGACCGTTAGATGGTCATGATGATGCAATCATCTAGGATCCGAGAGAACTGCTAATTGACCAGATCCTCTGCACGTAACTCAACCAGCCAATAGGAACTATCTGGAATGAGACCCCGAATCTCGCATGGCCTCGTGGCCAAATATAACTTAAAATATGGCAGTGATTTCATAAATACTTTATAATGTAGTGTTGATAGTATTTCTGAAACGCTTTTGGATACCACATTATAACGCTTATTTTGATCAAGGCAGTGTAATTGTAAATATTGTCACACGGAGTGTCATAGTCATCACCAGCTATTTTCTATCCACTGCTAGATCAGGGTCTTGTGCTGTTTACCATCCTTCAAGGACCTGTGATGGCTCTTGCAGGTGAACGTCATCGTTTCACCTCCATGGTCGTCATTGCATCACCCTCTTTGTCATGTTCTCTACTTTGGCTGTCATTCTGTCACCAACCTTAAACTTCAGCCATAATCCGTTTCAGACACATGTCCTACAATTTTCCTTGGTGGCCAAAAACGTGTCTTCAAAATAAACACATTCGTGTAAAATATTGCCTGTAAGCATGCGAATGTGTTAAATTGAAATTTCTAGGGCTTCCAAAACGCTTGGCACCTTTTACATCTGGCACAAATGGCTCTACATGAAATCGTTAACTGTCATCCTTTTGAAAATAAATCTGGTTTACGTCACTTTGTTGTCAGTGAAGTTCATAATCCACCGTACACGACTCGGATAATAACCATTCAACATGCGCTCAATGTTTTATGGTGATGCGTTAATCTTGGTTGGAGCTGCGAGAGCGTTGTTAAAGTTTGGAGATGAGATTTGGCAGGGAGATCCTTGGGATATATATGGCACGATAAAAAAAACCCATCGTATAATGCCTGTGGAAATCAATTATGCTCTGAACTAAAGAACACCCGCAAAGAAATTACACCAACTAAGGTTATATGTAGCCCTATATTTTCTTTAACGTGTGTAAGGGTTTCACAGAGGTTTATTTTCTTTGATGTTGACACATGTCAATTATGCTTCCCAACTCCATCATTTAACGATTTAAAGCCGCAGGCTTAAAAAATAAACAAACAAATAAACAAACAAACCCTTTATGGAGCATTCTGATTTTCAAAGCAAATTTGTGTATTACATTTTACAGAGCCGTGTGATTATGTTTGAAAATAAGCATGTCCACATCGTTAACGTTGGATAATGTGGGTGTTTTATTCATTTATGTTCCCTTTCAAGTTTAATTCATTCATTTACTGAACATGCGTTCATCCCATTGGTTTACAGAGAGATCCTCCCATGTATTCCTTATCTAGAGGCTGCCTAGAAAAGTTTCAAGCGTAGCCGATGAATGAGACCAAGTATTACGGACACAGTAATAATGTACCCTGTTGTTTCACTCGGACAGCTGTTTTTGGGTTCATATTTATTACCAAAACGATGGCCTCTATCCTCGCTGAACATTTACGAAGATGAGATAAACATTCCCAACATATGAAATATTGTATACGCATATTCTCATTGCAAATGCAAAATCTCAAGCAGAACATGTATTTGCTAATTTAATTATCAGCCTTCTTGAAAGACATAATTGAGCTTGCCACTAACAGCTGTTTTACAATTCATTAGTAGATTGGAAAAATAATCATGTCTCTGTCAGCGTTTTTTGGATCAGCTGCTGGTAATCCGATACCTTAATATATAAATAAAATTTCAGTATATGGATTCAGTTCAGTATCAGTACCCGCTTATTCCTCTACAGGGTTTGCAGGGGGCAGAGTATATTCTGGCAGACAAACCGCGCAAGGCGGGGCTATACCAAGGATGTGACGCCAGTACATCGCAGGGCACACTTTTTTCGGGCAATTAACTCAGCAGACCAATTTATCTAGACAGCAGCGTGTCTTTGTATGTGGGAGGAAACTGGAGTACCCGGCGAAAATTCACGTGGACACGGTGAGAACACTCAAATTCCACACAAAGCCACCCGAGCCGGAATTGAACCTGAGTTTTCCTGTTGTGATGCAGCAGCTCTACTGACTGCGCCACCGTGGATTAATAATGTAATAAAGCCACATGTATTTTCTGCATTGCTTAATAAATAATGGAGATTATTTTACACATCTATTTCAAATCATGGAAACGCACGCTGTTCTTATTATGAATTATGATGTCCTTGATGATTTTTAAAAGCATAATACCCTAACACAAACACATGCAATTAACACTTCCTTTCACGATGACAATGAGTGTTATAGCGTTGGATCGTTACACTTTTGTACCAATTTGCATTGGGAGGGCACTTGATATTGCCTGGTGTGCATTGATTTACCTCAGTCGTATTTTTGGTTGAAAAAAACCTGGTAAACGAGTTACTTTAGAACTGCACACGATGAAGGAACGAAGCAGAGTTCGCGAACCGAGAGGCCGAAATAAAACCACACAGCCCTTGATCTTAACTCCCCACCGCAACTTCTTGCTGCGTATCGACCCGAGCCTGCCCTGTTTGTTTTTCTGCCACACAGTGACCGCATGCAATCACTGCGCAGCATGCGGCTCGCTTGTTTGCACAACTGGAATGGCTCAGTCAATCACAAAGTTCAGTAATAGCTTCTTTACAGGTGACTGTGCCTCAGTGTGCATTAGCGTACAACGGCCAGAGAGACTCGTGTGCGTTCTCGTGGTTGGGGCCCTTGGAAAGACAGGGAAAATACACACGTAAGTTGTGTTGCTTTATTTTGGTTTGATTTAGTACTGCGCATGATGTATGGACGGGCCCCAAGGACATAAGCATTTTTTTTTTGCAATTCAAGCCTAATATATTTTACGCTTTATTCAATAAAGGATGTTAAGTAGTAGCTCTTTCTCATCACAGCAAGAATCCAGGGTTTTATTCCTGTCTCAGATGCATTTCTGTGTCGAGTTTGGGGGCTGGGCGGCGCGGTGGCGCAGTGGTTAGCGCTGACGCCTCACAGCAAGAAGGTCCCGGGTTCG
>JAZEWT010000017.1:16060186-16079094 GCA_036362905.1 Mordacia mordax
TTGCCCCGGAGTTCTCCCCAGCGCTCACATGCACGCGCTTATATGCACCTTCGCACGTACGTGCAACTGCCAACTTTGCCCATTAATCTGAGTGCGTGCACAACTGCCCATTTCGTCACCGACCACGAGTTGTTTCTATGACTCAGCGTGGGTGTCGTCACATTACCTCATCTGGCCACCTCTCGCACGCACCCAGCCTGTCACGTGTGAGGCTTGACACCACAGATTAATCAAGCAGATGAATAGAAATACCTTGGCTTCATAATTGATTCATAATTGAAATGCACTCCCCACATTGACTTTATTGCAAGAACGATTCAAATGAAAAGTCTCATCTCATTATCTGAAACCGCTTAATCCTATATAGGGTCACGGTGAGCCGGAGCCTATCCCGGAAACACAGGGCGTAAGGCGGGAATACACCAGACGACGGGACGCCAGTCCATCGCCGGGCATTGCGGGACAATTTTAGTCTGCAAGCCAATCAACCTATCCAGGAGCATGCTTTTGGACTGTGGGAGGACACCGGAGTACCCGGCGAAAACCCACGCGGACACGGGGAGAGCATGCAAACTCCACACAGAAAGGCACCCGAGCCGAGAGATTCGAACCCGGGACCTTCTTGCTGTGAGGCGTCAGCGCTAACCACTGGGCCACCGCGCCACCCTAAACGATGTCTAAAATGTCTAAAATATATAATCGCTAATAATGCTAAATTATGAATAAAACCTAAATTACCAACATAATTGGAACCCTTTGTTTGCGTCGTTATTCGTGTTATGGTTATATAGATTAAAACCAATAATTTACTGCCCATTGTTAATTCCTGATGAATTAAGACCTCTCCAGACTGTCATTGGTGCGGGTTGTTTGACCACACTTGACCACACCAGTGTAGAGAGGAAGCTTGAGACCAGTTTTCAGATGTCTCTCCTCACCACTGATGTTAGCTGTGGAAGGGAGATAGAACTTAGATTACCAGGTTCATATCGCAGTGTGCTAATCATTACACTACTGCTACCCACTTTTATCATATATCGGATGAGGCATAGGTACACTGTATTAAGCTATTAAAATTTCCATATAGATGATGTGCACGGATTGGAAAAGGAACAATTCTGTGAACATATATATATTTTAATGCAGTGGAAAATAACTTCAAAAAGGTATGCGTATATGCAAGCAAACGGCGTGACTGCCATCATGCCTTGCATTCTATGTACAATGTTCTCCGCCTTGAGAATTGCTGTTCTTTAATGACAGCCATGTCCATTGTTGTCAAAAGCATTTTGTGAAAAGCTTCATGATGCTTCCAATGTGGAAGGTGAAAAGTTGCTCTTAAGAGCAATTCTCATATAGTCCACAGAGCCATGAAATGCTCCATCAAAATGTTGTCAGCTATGTCCTTTCTATTTGTTTCTGTACTGCACACATTTCTTTGCTGTTTGGATTTCCTCGTCTTTAAAAAAAAATCTGGATATGAAAAAAATCAAGGAGATTTTGATAACACATTACGTTGTAAGCCACAATATATCAATGGACGCTTCAGAGCCAATTGGTACACTTTGATTGCCAGTACACCACTGAGTACAAAGTGTTACGGATGAGGTGAGCATGCTTCGCTGCACAATATATAAACATAGTACTAACGACATTCAGACAAGTCATTTTAGCCCAGACACTTTAATACTCAACAGCGCGCGCTGATACACCACGAGACAGCGCAGGTGGGAAGAAACCATCCGGGTTACTTTAACCCAGACAATTATTCCTCTATAGACGGAAAGTCTAATTAGGTCCTGTCTTGAATCCAGCGGCTTCCTGTACACCTGGTGTGGAAGTTTAATTGAGGGCAGGGTGCCATTTGATTGGTCTAGAGAGACCCAGGAGAGATAGATATAAGGTGGTGTTTGCCGAGAGCAAACATCCAGGAAGAGATAGCCGGAGACACCTCGGAGACACCATACTCGACCCGACGCAGACCATCAACTTTGCAGACACGACGTCGCAGACCTAGAGAGAGAGACTGCAGAGAGAGACAGCGTCTGCAGATAAAGATACAGTCTGTAGAGAGTCATGGAGATAGAGGGCAACCGGCCGTGCCCCTCGCTGCGGCCAGCACACCGTGGCTCTAATTTAGCGCGCTGCGGTGTGATCGACTCGGAGAGCGGACAAGGGTGCGGTGTGACCAGGGCGACCCTTCTCAGGACCAACCGTGCAGAGTCCGCGTGAGATCGCTGCGGCTGTGTGCGTGAGACATCGCTTCACAGTCACACACTCATATACCCGCATATACAACAACAACCGCAATTCTCCACGAAGTGGCAGTGACATTACCACGGCATCTGTGACAGGCCATATGCACCTTGAAGCCACGTGAAGTGTCAAAGGCTTGCTGACAGGTCACAGGACAGACCCAGGTGTTATGGGCTACTTGACTGTGATGATTGGCAGATACACCGCCTATGCACCCTACTGTGTCAATTTGCTGTGTTTTAGCCGCCCGACGCTCCACTCCTTTTTGTGAGCATCGCTCCTCTGCCCTCCGTTGATGTTGGAGGGCGACTGCCTCCAACTGCCCCGTAGCGTCCTCCACAATCCTCCTCCATCGAGGTCGATCTTGACACCGCTGGTACCAGTCTTCAGGAAGTCCACTCAGCTCCTGGTCCTTCTGTGCCACATCAGTCCATCTCTCCTCCAGCCCGTGTGGCGCCTGTTTAGTTCCCTCTGTCTGGCCAAACCGCAATTGCTTGGGCATGCTGTGGCTGGACATGCGGGCTACATGACCCAGCCACCGCAGCCTCGCCTGCTGGAGGAGCTCACCAATGGGACTTTGTCCGGATCTTTCGAAAATTTGTGAGCTCCTCATACAATCCAACCTGGTTCAACTTAGGATGGATCATAGGCAGGCCAACCGGAAAGTTTCAAGATAGCGCAAATGTTTCACCAAGGGAATCCACGTTTCACAATCATAGTTCACACAATCGCAGTTGACACAGTGTTACGTAGTTTCTGCACAGCTCACCGCCATATTGGTGATTTAGAGAAACTTGAGAATCTCGCCTTCATATTGATAATATCTAGGCACCTAAGAATTCGCTTTAGAAACTTAAGAATTTCACTGCAGAATTAGAAATGTCTTGTCTCTCTTAAATGCAATAAATGTTATATGGCATTGCATAGGGCATATCATATTCTTCAGACTAAACAAGTGATTGTTTTAGGTTGTGTAATCATATAAATGGTGTTATGAAATTGATGTTGTTGTTCAATAGTTAAACTATCTTTCAATCTGATTATTTAGGTGATTGTATATGTAGCCAGTGGCTACTGATGTGTTGAGTTGCATGCACATATTCATGTCGCACATATATTTAAAGTGCTGACATATCGGCATGTACATGCCCCACGTACGGTGAGCCACGCCTGGTCTTTGTAGATATGCCTTAGTTGAACGAGGTACCCGGTGAGGTACGGACGCATTGTCCTATTGCTCTTAAGGGCAGAGCACAATGATAAAATATACATGGGAGAAACATCCGTAGAGTTTGTCTAACAATGAGGCATTTTGTGCTGTCCACAGGGGTGCGGGGGAGGTTGATGTGGCTCTGTGTATTGGTGCGCGTGTGCAGTTCGTGCAGAGGTTGTGGAGGTGTTGTTTGAGCAAGTTAATAAAGTTGTTTATAGTAAAAAAGATACGCGTTGGCGTGGATGCAAGTCTGTGGTGACAAGAAGCGCGCATCACAGCAGACCAGCGGCGCGTGTGAAGTACAAGGGGGATTCACAACAAAAAAATACACAACGCAGAACTTTACCACTTGAATATCCTCCGTGCGTTCGCGCGCACGCATTGTTCAGCTGGCCAGCTCTACGATTTTGGTTAGCCGTCGTGCCGGTCTGGTGTCTCTCCTACGATCGCGTGGCCGAAAGTGAAAGAAAAGAGAGACAAGACGGCTGCTGCCAGTTACATATAGCATATAACCTCTCCTCACAATCGGGCCTCAGTTCCCCCTATGAAGCATCCCCTAGACCACGATCCAAGTATTTGTTGTATATTCCTCACACTAAAACCGAGGAGTTTGTGACCACAATATTGGTCTAAGTTAGAAACCTGTCTCTCGCCACATTAAAATTTCCTCTAGGCATTGTGTTTGGGATGCAAGAGTTATGAAATATTATTCAATGAGGAGATGTAGAAATATGGCTGGGAAGTGTTGGAGGTATTGATCTTGAAGACCACTACAATGCTGTGCAAAAGAGGCATTTATAACTCAGGAGAATTGGTCCATGCTAACAGCATCAATTTTTCAAACCGTGGAATTGTGCAAACTGCTCATTTAGCAGTTGTGATTTTTTAAAAGGGTCATGTAAGCCTAATGAGTCCATTTAAGCAGGTAAGCAAAGAATCTCGCCTTGGTCCCAAAGGCTTAACAGGCAGTGGCAGCCAATAAGCCAAACTAGCTGCTCAAACACGTTGGGGAATATGGAAGGGGACTGTACCAAGAAATTCTGAAAGATAATTATCCACACTTAAGGTTACAAACTAGAAAGTGGTTGAGACGGTTTGGATTGCTTTTTACTATTTAGATTAATTTAATTTTTTGCAAATGATTTGTTTTCACTTTTTAAATCAATAAGTAATGTTAAAAGATAGGGAATATAAGTATCCTGCAGCTCTTTGATAGCCCTATTGCTGCAGGAAGACCCTACTCACAGTGCGTTGATCACTGGCTTTAACCATACTTTACTACCATGGTCAGTCTTTGTTGGTGAGAGGGTGAGAGCAAAGAGTACTGTCTCATCTCATCTCATTGTCTGAAACCGCTTTGCCCTATACAGGGTCACGGTGAAGCCGGAGCCTATATCGGCAGACAGGGCGCAAGGCAAGGATATACCGACGATGGGACGCCAGTCCATCGCCGGGCACTGCGGGGCAATTTAGTCTGCGAGCCAATCAACCTATCCAGAAGCATGCTTTTGGACTGTGGGAGGAAACCGGAGTACCCGGCGAAAACCCACGCGGACACGGGGAGAGCATGCAAACTCCACACAGAAAGGCACCCGAGCCGAGAGATTCGAACCCGGGACCTTCTTGCTGTGAGGCGACAGCGCTAACCACTGGGCCACCGCGCTGCCCTAAAGAGTCATATCCCTTTATGCAGTTTATAACTTGTGATAATTTCACACCTGGTCATAACCAGGATTCAAACTTATAATGTGCTTTTAATTAAGTGTGGAACCACTGTTCATCTCAGAATAATGTTTGAAATTAAAACGTCCAATTGTCCATTAAAATACTGTCATCTGTGTTTTGCAGTGTGTTAAAATATATATTGGTTCAAGAATGTATTGAAAGTTTTTATTTTTTAAAAATGCCCTCGTTAAATGTAGAAAGTAATTTCCCATTTTCACGTCCAAAACTACTATACAAAATGTTTCAATATTGGCACACATATTACATTTTCAAACATCAATTACGTGGTTATAGATAATTGTTCAATAGAAATTTAGGGGAGATGCTGCCAACCTATTTAAAACTAAATGGTTGTTTGTATTTACACTAACGAGATATTTTAATCACAATATAAACCACATGATAAAATATGTTTTCTAATTTTGTAAGTATTGTTTATATGGTGTGTATTTTAAGTACCTACAAATTAAAAAAATAGGTGTTTAATGAGATCCGGGTGGAATTGAACTCATTGTTGCAAATATCAGCGAAATGTCGCGAAAATATATTCAGAATAAATCAATACTGTAGTAAATGAGGTATGGCGCACATATTACTTTGATTTTTAATCATCTACATCCGTTCCATTTACTATTCCTTATTTTTTCGTGCTTACCAGCCCGTAATCCCAATGACATCTGTGCCCTCGCTACCTCTTGCTCAGGGGTCACAGATCCCTGGTATGAATACGAGTTTACAAGGGTGTACGGCGTAACGGAAAACAGCAGGTGGCGAACGTAACCCTTTGGCGCCTACTGTTAGAATTTAGAGATTTAAAAATTATCCCACATGGATTCTGTTCATAATGTGTCGTGTGGATTATTTAATTTGAAGCATTAAGTTTAAATGTATTGACAAGCTCTGCCACATATTAACTCACAAGGATACTAGGATATTTTTTTTGTCTCTCCTCATATTGTACTGTATGCATGAGGAGAGATCGGATGTATAGTCGATTTGACACACACGTGCGTTGAGCCTCATGATCGGTTTTGATTACAACTGGTAATAAGTCTGAAGGGAGCTCCCATAGGGGACATTTCTTCTAACCAATCCAGTTTTCACAAAGCACTTGCGGGCAATATCGACTTAAAAAAAAAATAATGTTTTCCAAACGCTTCCTTATCAAATTTCCTTTCGTTGACAAATAATGGGTCAACTTCATTTGGATTCAGACTTTATCAGCTTGTATGGCTGCCGGTATCTACCTACATCTGCCCCAAAAACAGATGAAAAGGTCATGCTCTCACGGGGTCAAGCGATGGTCTATTGCTGTGACAGATTAGAGCTGAAGTATATTCAATTAGTCCAGTGTCTCTATAGCTGTAGTTTTTCAGTCAGTCTCAATACCCACCGAATCCTGTACAGGGTCGCAGGGGGCTAGAGCCTATCCAGGCAGACATAGGGCGCAAGGTGGGGCTGTACCCAGGATGTGATGCCAGTGCATCACAGGGCAATTTTTTTGGGGCAATTTACTTAGCAGGCCAATTGACCTTGGCAACACCGTGTCTTTGGACGGTAGGAGGAAACCGGAGAACCTGGCGAAAACCCAAGTGGACACGGGGACAACATGCAAACTGGGCATAGAAGGGCGCCCAAGCCAGGAACCGAACAAGGAACCTTTTTGCTGTGGGGCAGTAGCGCTACTCACTGCGTCACCCGAAATCTGATGAGCTCATGTGCATTCGGGGTATTATTTGGTTTCAAGCATGCATTGCATATTGAAGCCACTGTAATCGATTTCCAAATGCATGATTTGATGCATGTCATGAACATGGCAATACATTTTGATCAATGAATGGGTGCATCTTCGATGCCTATTAAATATGACTGTACATATAATGGCCTTCATAATATTTAACTCAGGGCGGCGAGGTTACAGAGTGAGTATCGTTGCTCACTAGCAGCATGAAGTCCCGAGTTCGGTTCCTGGCTCGAGTGCCTTTCTATGGGCAGTTTGCGTGTCCTCCTCGTCTTAGCGTGGGGTTTTGCTGGGTACTCCGGTTTCCGTCGACAGTCTCAAAACACGCTGCTGCCCAGGTTAATTGGCCTGCTGAGTATATTGCCCCAAAAAGTGTGCCCTGCGATGTACTGGCGTCACATCCTAGGTATAGCCCCGCTTTGAGCTTTTTGTCTGTTGGGATAGGCTCTGGCCCCCCACGACCCTGTACAGGATTAAGCGGGTATTTAGAATAATGATGAATATTCAACACACATCCTTGTATAGATTTATAGCTTGCATTTCTTACCTTGGGCGGCGCGGTGGCGCAGTGGTTAGCGCTGACGCCTCACAGCAAGAAGGTCCCGGGTTCGAGTCTCTCGGCTCCGGTGCCTTTCTGTGTGGAGTTTGCATGCTCTCCCCGTGTCCGCGTGGGTTTTCACCGGGTACTCCGGTTTCCTCCCACAGTCCAAAAGCATGCTCCTGGATAGGTTGATTGGCTCGCAGACTAAAATTGTCCCGCAATGCCTGGCGATGGACCGGCGTCCCGTCGTCGGGTGTATTCCTGCCTTGCGCCCTGTGTTTCCGGGATAGGCTCCGGCTTCACCGTGACCCTATATAGGATTAAGCGGTTTCAGATAATGAGATTTCTTACCTTGGTAATTATATTGTGTGTGTCACAGCGTGTAGAGGACCTGTAGGGCCTTTCTGACTCACCAAACAAGTTTCCACCAACTGTCATATAGAACAACATCAGTGCTGGGCATGAAGTAGAGCGTGTAAGCCACATCCGTCACCGAAATGCCAACTCTGCTCCACAAGCACCATCCTCGCAAACGTGGACACGAGTACAAGCCTTCTCCAGATTCTTACAGGTGACGTACATTCTTTGGTCCTATATCCAATCCTCGATCTTCAGCATTCCAACTCCACCTATCTTTACATTTGCAATACTATCATCATCATCATCACAATCATTATCATCATCATTGTTGTCATTATTATCATATTTTTCTGCTGATGAATAATGCTTAATCCACTGCTGAATGAAGGCTCTCCAAACTGCTGCAATCTCATGTACTGCAATATAAAGCATGTTCTTCCATCAATGGACACATTGTTCCAATTATTATCTTTTTTTAGTATCATTTTTCCAATTAGTATCTTTTTTTCCCAAGTATTAAGGTTTTATGTATATGTGCTCTAAACGTGTGCAAATTAACACGGCAACAACAGTTTAATGGCATTTTTTGCTTTTGTGATGACATTTAATGCGGAATTGTCTATGCAGGTGTAATAAAGCTGTGAGACATCATACAGTTGTAGAAATAATGAAACATTTGAAAGCAAACATGTTTGCTGTCAGCAATGAAACGCGTTCACATTTGATTTAAAAGGGCTTAGTTGTGGGATTTCTACCCTCTTGAAAGACATTAAATGGAGCTGGTACAAATGTGTCCTTGTTGTTCGTATTGTCGGAACTGGCAGGGGTTAACGGTATCTGTGTTTATAATTAGACAAGTAATTTGTCCAGAGTGGCTGCTTGTGTGCGATCGATTTCAGGGGTTTCTTGTTTCTTCCCGGCTATTTGTGGACACCGTGAAACTGTTGAAACAACAGCGAGAGTTATTGTTGGAGGCAAGCGTATGGCATGGCCTGCATGAATCTGAATTGTTATTGATCGCTCACCCCCACCTCCTTCTTTTAATTCTAATCTTCGTGTGATAATTTTATCTCATCTCATCTCATTGTCTGAAACCTCATCTCATCTCATTATCTGAAACCGCTTGTCCTATACAGGGTCACGGTGAGCCGGAGCCTATCCCGGCAGACACAGGGCGCAAGGCAAGGATATACCGACGATGGGACGCCAGTCCATCGCCGGCACCGCGGGGCAATTTAGCCTGCGAGCCAATTAACCTGTGCAGCAGCATGCTTTTGGACTGTGGGAGGAAACCGGAGTGCCCGGCGAAAACCCACGCGGACACGGGGAGAGCATGCAAACTCCGCACAGAAAGGCACCCGAGCCGAGAGATTCGAACCCGGGACCTTCTTGCTGTGAGGCGACAGCGCTAACCACTGGGCCACCGTGCCGCCCATAATTTTATAGTCATGCGTTAATTTGCAAGTTGCATGGGGAGCTTTTTTGCAGCAGCATTCCACTTTCACAGTTACAGGCAAATACGATACGGGCAGCTGCCATAATTAATCTCATCTCATCTCATTATCTGAAACCGCTTAATCCTATATAGGGTCACGGTGAGCCGGAGCCTATCCTGGAAACACAGGGCGTAAGGCAGGAATACACCCGACGACGGGACGCCAGTCCATCGCCGGGCATTGCGGGACAATTTTAGTCTGCGAGCCAATCAACCCATCCAGGAGCATGCTTTTGGACTGTGGGAGGAAACCGGAGTACCCGGCGAAAACCCACGCGGACACGGGGAGAGCATGCAAACTCCACACAGAAAGGCACCCGAGCCGAGAGATTCGAACCCGGGACCTTCTTGCTGTGAGGCGTCAGCGCTAACCACTGGGCCACCGCGCCGCCCCGCCATAATTTATGTGAGGAGTTATTTTCCCAGTATTTGGTATATTCATATGCAAAAAGCACCGTATTATTCAGCATTAATGCTTTAATGTACATTTTAGAAACGCACATCGTAGAGTATGATCCAGTAACTGTAAGTGGACATGTGGTTGTTCTGTGGGGAGTATTCATTTGGATTGATGTATTCATATCCTCAACGTAGCCAGACACACACTCTGCGTGATTGAATTGCACGTTCAATGAACGGGAAGCTGCCGAGTCTGTTGTAGCATGTAAGCAATCACTACAGACCAATTAATAATTACAATATGGTACCGAATGGAGACCAAATTAATTGTATGTACACTCTGCTACTGCATGCCCATTGGTTATGTGACTAATGAGCATGTAAATGTATATCACATGCCCGCTTAAGTGTAATGCAATGTTATAAAGTATTGCATATCCTCTGATTGAGTTTGTCATTGGCATTAAACTCCCAATGGGGCTTTCTTTTAAAGCATAGGCGATGAGAACATCGTCTTTATTTTGAAGTCAATTTAAAAGCCGGTGCAACAACACCATTACATATTCAAAAGGAATTGCTGTATCAAGGTTCAGCAATAAATGATAAGTTTGAAGTCAAAATATGTTGCTTATTTTGCTTAGAAATAGAGTTTATCATCATCAGTCATGGTGAAGCTACAGCTGGATTAAGGCATAGCCTAATTGTGTTCACCCTCTCGCGATCCTGTAATGTTACATCCCGTCTAATACCACCTGCACACAAACTGATTTCATTGCACCATGACGTTGGATTTTCTAAATAAACGCAGTGACATTGCATGAACTGTGTAGGTATGTTCAGTGGGAATGATTTTTCAGTTTATTTTAAGTGTAACTACATCATTACAGTCTAATATATATTTTTTCCGTGTAGATGTTCTGGAAATAAATGACCAATTTATGGAATTAAAATATGATGTCTTCAGTGATGTTGCCTATCTGTAAATTAGAATGCTTTGCTTGTAAGTGGTGTGCAATTACATGAAATCTTAATGTTTATTAGCTTTAGGCATTTTTTTCCAAAATTATATCGTAATTCATTGCTTTTTGAAGCTTTGAAAAACATTCTAAATTTTATTGATTTTACTACTTCATATTAGTGAAAACCGGGATACACTTCCTTACAAGAACAAAGATTTATTTTCACAATTATCCTCTGTATATCATTCTAATATTTATACAATTTAAATGGTGCCACCATGCACAGTATTTAATTGTAGTTTTAATGTCCACTTTACAACAGATGGCATGCTTTAGTTATGTCCTAAGCATTACTCAGTGGCACCAGGAATTGAACCACTGACCCCACGTGAACAGGCTCTCTGGCTGGGCAATTAACTAGTGCACTGGCTTACATACCATGCCTATGTGTATATATTTTTACGAAAGGCAATAATTTTGAGCCAGTAATTGCATTGACACGAGTGAAAAAAAAATCAAGGCACTTACAGGATAAAAGCATTACAACACATTATTGTCAAATTCATTGCATGCCTCTGTGCTCGGGAGTGTCCTTGTAGTTACTCTGTTCCTTTTAATGCAGGATCTTTGGACAATAGACAAACAAAGGTGTCTGTCATCGGCAAAATTAGTTATATTAAAGAACATGAGCAACATGGTGCTAGATCAGAAAATGTCTGATACATTGATTGGCACGCATTATTTTTGGGCTCTCTTGCTGTGGCCTGAAATGTCTGACAATATAATTGGTTCATTGTGTTGCTAGGAGATGGTGGTGAACAAAAAAACCACGATTGAGCAGTTCTATCGCAAATTCTTATCTATAATCTTATACTAAATACATATATTTTGTTCCAACCACGAAGTTTTATGTTTGTGCTATAAATAATATCAGTAGTAACATTTGGATTTAAATTTGTTTTGTAAAAATATATATGCGTGTTTCAAAACAAAAAACAAATATGAATAATGGCTGCACACTTTTCATTAGTTCAGTATTGTATATGTTCCAGTGAGGATATAGTAATGACCTTTTTCTTAAAGGTCAACATTAATGGTTATAATGACATAGCGTTATGTAAGTTAAATTGCTACATTTCAGGTCGTGCTTGGTGTTACATGACAACATGGCAATGTGTGTGCTGTTATTTTATTTCTAATTCCAGGGCATTGCACCCAGGCTATATTTTTTGCACAATAGAGACATGTGCAAAGTTGCATTGAGAGCTGAGTGTTTACAATTTATTACACACTTTAAATGCAGGGCGTCACGTGGCCCAGTGGGTAGCGCTGTCGCCTCACAGCAAGAAGCTCCCGGGTTCGAATCTCGGCTCGGGCGCCTTTCTGCGTGGAGTTTGCATGTTCTCTCCGTGTCTGTGTGTGTTTTCGCTGGGCACTCCGGTTTCCTTCCACAGTCCAAAAACATGCTGCTGCATAGGTTAATTGGCTTGCAGACTAAATTGTCCGCAGTGCCTGGTGATGGACTGGCGGCCCATCGTGGGTATATCCTTGCCTTGCGCCCTGTGTCTGCCGGGATAGCCTCCGACTCACCGCGACCCTGTAGAGGACTAAGCGGTTTCTAACAATGAGATGAGATGAGACTTTTAATGCATAGTATTTCACACAATAGAGAGGTTCATCTATTAATCAGTCATAGGTGGGTAGCCTGAGCAAACAATTTCTTACAAATTTTAAACTGATAAGAATCAAAGTTTAAAGCTCAGCAAAATATAGGTTTTAACTTATTCCGTGGGCGGCGCGGTGGCGCAGTGGTTAGCGCTGACGCCTCACAGCAAGAAGGTCCCGGGTTCGAGTCTCTCGGCTCGGGTGCCTTTCTGTGTGGAGTTTGCATGCTCTCCCCGTGTCCGCGTGGGTTTTCGCCGGGTACTCCGGTTTCCTCCCACAGTCCAAAAGCATGCTCCTAAATAGGTTGATTGATTGGCTCGCAGACTAAAATTGTCCCGCAATGCCCGGCGATGGACCGGCGTCCCGTCGTCGGGTGTATTCCTGCCTTACGCCCTGTGTTTCCGGGATAGGCTCCGGCTTCACCGTGACCCTATATAGGATTAAGCGGTTTCAGATAATGAGATGAGATGAACTTATTCCGTACTTTGGACTTGGCTTGCTGAAAGGGCATATCTGTAACCAACCTGTCCGTCACTGATCCTGGTCTGTCTGATCATTCTGCTGTGTGGTTTGATCTTCAGGTACCATCACCAATTTCCACCACCAAGCACCAAATCTAATTCTGAAATCTTAACGCTATCACTACAGGCTTATTCGCCGCTGAAATCAACAGTTCATCACTCTCTGCCTCGGCTCACTCTGTCTCTGATGCGACATTTGAAACTTACAACAGCCTGCTGTCAAGCATACTGGATGACTTGATCCCATTAAAATCACGCCATGTCTGGGGCGGAAAACCATCCCCCTGGTAGAATGCTGAATTCTGGGACCTCAAGGCGAATGTACGCAGAGCCAAACAAACTTGGAGAAAATCTGGCTTCACCGTTCATTCTCAAATCTTTAAGGACCAGTTCAGTCGCTACTGGAAGACACTTGACTGTGCCCATACCAACTGCTTTTCCAGCAATCTGGTGGATACCTGTGACAGGCCCAAGATCATCTTCTCAACCATAAATCGGATCCTTCATCCCATCGTTCACTCACCCTCACATCTCTTTACTAATAAAAGTTAGGTAGATCAGTTGGTTCAGTTTTTTTTAAGACAAACCGAAGCCCACCGTATCTCTACCCAGCCTCAACCACCAACCAATACCTCATTAAATGTTTCTACACCTACCTTGACCTCAAAACTCCTGGAATTTTCTGAGTAAATGGAATCTGATGCCTTTTCTTTAGTCACCAGATCTTGGCCTCTAAACTACTTCCCCCTTGCCATCCAAACTTATCTGGGCAAATTTCAAATCCATTACTACCTTCGTCACCGATCTCTTCAATAGCTTACTTCGCTCCAGCATCGTTCCCCAATATTCAAGTGTGCCACAGTTACCCCGCTGCTCAAAAAATGTAGCCTTGATTGCAACATCCCTGATAATTATCGCCTCATCTCAAATGTACCATTCCCCTCTCAGGTCCCTGAACGTGCAGTAGCCATGCAACACCAGAAATACGTCCTCAACAATGACCGCCTTGATCCCTTTCAATCTGGATTCAGATTCGGCCATAGTACTGAATCTATTCTGGTCAAAGTAGTTAATGACCAACTTATCCCTGCTGATGAAGGCTTGCTAAGAATTCTTCGCAAGCCTTCATCAGCATTGGAGGGTCACAGGATGTTGCACAGCCTGGCTATGTTTCTGAGATGGAAATAGGCTATCTTCGTCACCTTGTTGATATTTTTCTCGAAGGTGCGTGAAAAATCTAGAGTCACTCCTAGATTCCAGACTGCCTTAGCAACTTCGATGATCTGATCATCAAGCATCAATTGGATGGATTCAGCCTTGGACAATTGGTGCAGCGTTTCGACAAGCAAAATTTCTATTTTATCGCCATTTAGTTTTAGGAAATTTGAACTGAGCCAGGCCTTCACAGTTGACATTGAGGACGACATGCCAGGCATATTGATGAATGGCTTTGCAATTGATATAGATTTGGATGTCATCGGCATAGCAATGGTAGCTGACATTGAGGTTGCGCAGGATATGGCCAAGTGATTTTATGAAGATGCTGAAGAGGAATGGGCCCAGGACTGAACCCTGAGAAACTCTGGATAAAACCGGATGGATGTCTGAGTTACGTCCTCCAAAGCTGACTTACTGCTTCTGGTCAGAGGAAAGCAATCAGCCAGTACAGGGCACAGCCAGAGACCCCCATACCCTCCAGTTTCTCATGTACGATAGGGTGGTCAACGGGCTATGCTCAGGTCCAGGAGGGACAAGAATTCTTCACAAGACTTCATCAGTAGCAACATGGAGGCAATTAACTACTTTGACCAGAGCAGTTTAAATAATATGGCTGGATCTGAACCCAGATTGGAAGGGTTCAAGAGGGTCATTGTGTAAGGATGGTTTTCCAGAGTTGCATCGATCTTAGGAAGGAATGGCAAATTGGATATGGATCGATAATTATCACGGATGTTGCAATCGAGGCAAGGTTTTTTTTTGCCGGTTGGAAGTGAGTTGTTGAAGAGATTAATGACGGAAGTGGTGAGGGATTTCAAGTTAGCATGATGAGTTTGGATGGGAAGGAGTTCAAGGAGCAGTGTGTCTGGTGGAAATCTGGTAACGAATAAAGAAACAGATTCTGTTAAGTACGAAAATTTCAGGATTTTTAAAATCCGGGTAGGAAAGGAAACAATTGCTGAGGTAGTGTGTGGAGGTTGAGACTGGGTAGCAATGCGGTGGGCTTTGGTATTGTCTTTGATGAGGGTGAATGGTTCAGTGGATGAAGGTGCCCATGAATTGTGGAGCAGAATATCTTGGGCTTGTCCCAGGTATCAACTAGGATTATGGAAAGGTGGGTGGTATGGGTGCAATCAAGGGCATACCAGTAGCTATTGAGCTGGTCCTTATACATTTGAGCGTGCATGATGGGGCCAGATTTTGTCCAAGTCCGTTCGGCCCTGCGTGCATTCACCTTGAGCTGCTTAGAGTTCATCATTATACCAGGGGGGTGGTTTTCTGCTTGAGATCCAGCGTGATTTGATTAGGGCCAAAACATCCAATATTGTGATAGCGAACTGTTGTAGGATTTACCTGTCGCATCAGAGGCAGAGTGAGCCGAGGCAGAGTGATGAACTATTGATTGCAGCGGGGAATAAGTCTGGAGTGATGGAGTTAAGATTTCGGAATTTGATGTGTGCTTCGTGATTGAAATGTGTGGCAGTGCCTGGAAATCAAACCACAATATGAGTGATCGAACAGGGCAGGATGAGTGATGGACAGGTTGGTTACAGGGATGCCTCTTGAGCAAACCGGGTCCAGGGTATGGCCACATCTGTGGGTGGCAGACGTCACATTGAATGAAGCAAGGTGAGTTCAGAGTCGTCATGAGATTCCTTGCGAGGGAGCTCTTTGGAGAGTCAACATGAATGTTGAAGTCGTCAAGCATTGCAATTCTCTCAAAACTAGAGAACAGCTTAGAAAGCAGGTTAGACAGTTCATTAGCAAAAGAAGTGGAAGCTTCAGATGGGTGTTATATTTACAGTAACTTCACAGGTTGAGCCGACTTCCAATCTAGAGACATGCTCAAATTAATGGAAGGTCGGCGACAGAATCTGACTGATGTCGGCAGTAACACGGTGAAGAACTGAGAGGCCACCTCAGCGGCCATGGAAACCAGCCTTCTGATGGAGTTCAAAGTCTCACGGTTGAGCCTGATTCAATGTGAGAAAATCATCTTGATGGTGCTGTGAGGCAGAGCAAGTCCAATTTGTTGTCCAAGATCTTTTCAGCGATTAGTGTGGATTTTTCTGTGTTCAGAGAGCACAAAATTGAGCAGGGCAAAGTGAGTTTCAGTTGCAGATATTGTGCGTTCTAAAGGAGCAGTGACCAGTGGTATTGTGCACAAACAATGCTAACATATAAGCATAATCATTGCGTCCCAAACAAGTTCTCCTGAGACTTGATAAAGGCGACTAGTCTACCTTAGATTGATGACTGCGACAATGTCTCTCAATTTTCATTTGTACTATTTTAAATAAACTTAGCCTTTATATCATTTTGCTCTTAAATTTGCTTTGAATGCACTTTACAGAAGCTACCATTGTGATTCAGAAGCCATCATTGCGATTTATACATTGACTCAGGATTAACTTATTTTACCAAACGTATGAATATTCATTATTCATATTTAAGGTTCTACTAAACAAGTAGGCAACATTTTTTTTATAGATTTGTTGTCCATACAGACAAACAAACTTAATTGTGGAAGTACAATCTACTCTATGCTTAATGTTCCTAGATGCACAAGATGGGGAAAAAGCTTTTCTGGTGGCAGGCCCTTTCTTTTGGAAGAATAGTGCCATGAGCTTGAAGTTTCAGTCACTACCATCTTTGAGATACCTCAGATCCCACTTAGAATCCAAATTTCGGCCCAGGTATATTTTCAGAAATTGATTGTTTTTTTTTAATTAACGGTTGCATGTGCTCTTTATTTTGTTGTGCCATATCACTTTTAAAAATGCCATGCCACTGTTGCATTGATTAGTCTGTCTTCGTCTGTCATTATGTTATCCTCCTGTGCTATTTAGAGGGGTGCTATTTATTTCATTATTTAAGTAGGCGTTTCTTTACAAGTTGGTGTTGTGAGATTGCTTATTTGTGCAATTCTAGTTGTTACTGGTTACTTTTTGCTAATGGTTAGAGTTTAAATTTGTCATAGATTGCTACCGTAAGTTTATTTGCCTTTGATTTTTGTGCATTGTTGTCTTGGTAATTTTCAGAAGTCTGTTCTGTCGCAGGAATCTCGCATCCAGAGTTTGAACGTTCACTGGGTACTTTCTGTTGTAATAATAGATATCTTTATATCTATGTCACTGCTGGCAATAAATTGTTATTTGCCTCTTATATTAGTCTGCTGTAGAATTTTACATTGTCTCTGTGAAGCAAATACCAAGCTGTCTTTTTTTCAGCTCATATTTTCGTTGACCCTGAAGAGAAGCTGTTAATATAGAATGTAATTAAAGAGACAGTGATGGTGTTATCCAATTAAATGTAATTGGATTTTGGGCTGGACTTCTAATTAACTCCAGATTTCCCTGGTGAGAAAATACATCTGTAGTTTGTCTTGCCTTCTTTATGCAAATATACAACGACGATTGGCATTGCAAGACACATCTTAAGGTAATGGGAAAAAGTTAGTGTGTTTTTTGGAATATAGTTACTCAGTTTAATGTTTTGGTAATCAAAATGTCATAACGTGACATTATATACTGGTTTTACAAGCCATCATTGATACCAATTATTCACGTAAAATGTTATTATATATATATATATATAAAAAAAACTGTATGTACTTTAAAATGTTCTCCTGTTTAAAGAGCGTATAATTAATTTTCCAAAGGCTGGAATTAGATTTTTAGTATCTGAACATAGAACGTGTTGGCTGATGTGTTCTTTCACAAAATAATATCAGAATAACAGCTGGAATAATTAATAATTCATTACCTTTTTGAATTAACTGCTGGATGAAGATAGATAGCATGAATGAGTTAGACTTTTATTTTCGCTGATAAAACAATAGACACTAATGAAACGAACAAAACAACGGCAAGGTGAATCTTGCCCGGACTAGGAAAACCGAGGCCCACTTCTGGAGCTAGGTCTGGGAGTGGAGATTGCAGCGAGTGACTGGGTGAGTCATCTAGATCGGTTGGGCACTGCCCGAAAAAGTGACGTGGAGCTGCTGCCTTGTGGACTTACTACTTACAGAAAATCATAAGGGTTCGGTGCAATGCCCCTTGGCAGGTCTAGGCATGCTGTACCTTGGCAATGGAAACTGGCACTTGGAACGTGGAATGCCACTGACGGGTTAAGAACTGGAACTTGTCCTGGAGATTGAGAGGTAGTTGAGCTCACCTCTATGCACAGTGTCGGTTATGCAACTGTAATGATGTAGGTTTTCACGGCTCGATGCATGATGATTGCTTCGAAAAGCTGCTCTCTCGGGACAGCTGCGTCGATGGGTTATGGAACTACACTCCTTTATAGGGGTTGGACTCTCTCTTACCCCGGAGTTGCATACGTGGAGAGGGGCAGGGTTAGGGATACTTACCAGCCACTGGAAGGTGCCACTCAGTTGGACTTTGTCTCGGTGAATTAGAGGGTTGCCTCAATGTGACTTCGGGTCGCAGGGAGGAGAGCTCTGTTGTGTGTGTGTATGCAACAAACAGCAGCCCAGAGTACACTACCTTCTTGGAGAGAGACAGTGGGTGAGGTACTGAAAAACACTCCATCTAGTGACCCCATAGGTCTGTGCTGCCAAGTTCCACGCGGTGCCAAGCTAGGTGTATCCTGACGCTCGTGCCGTGGAGTCGGGTCAATCTCCAGGTTACGGCGGTCTGACTGGGGGAGCGCGGGTCTTCTCTGGTTAGCTATGCTGCTGTTGCGATGGGGTGGTCGATCAAAGGGAGGTGATGGGAAGGTCAGAAAGCAAAGGCTAGTGTGCTCCTAGGCGTAAACAACTCCTTGGTGGGCGCGTCAGGTAGATGTGAGCTG
>JAZEWT010000017.1:16079135-16089461 GCA_036362905.1 Mordacia mordax
AGGTGTGAGCTGGATCGGGGGCGCGTCAGGTAGATAAGAGGCGGGGTCGATGGGAAGCGGGAACTCAGATTTTGACGGGGAGCCAGGACACCGGACGGCAGGGGGACAAAGCGAGGCGCACCAGCTGCTAGTGGAGTTGGCGGACCGAGTTGCTGATATGCGCTCAAGGATAGCGAAGGATCTTGTCTGACGTGCGGAGCGCGGGTTGTATTGACCTTAGCGTTAAAGGTCTGTTACAGTCATCTATGTTAATTAAAAGCGATCTTACCATGAAGAAAGCATCTCGACTCACCTTGCCTAGCGTCGGTCCAGAAAGCGCCTCAGCATCAAAGCGATCAGTCTTGGAGCACGGGGCATTCGATGAGGAGATCGGGGCCAGCGTGTTGCACGACAGTTCTACTGGGAGACTTTAACACCCATGTGGACAATGATGGATAAAGCTGTAGGGGTGTGATTGGGAGTAATGGTCTGTCTGATATGAACCTGAGCAGTGTTCTGTTAATTGGACGTCTGTGCTAGACATGGACTGTCCATAACAAACACCATGTTCAAACACAAGGAGGCTTAGAAGTGTACCGAGTACCACAGTATCTTGGGCCAAAGGTCGCTGATCTACTTTGTAGTTGTCTTATCGGACCTGAGGCCATATGTTTTGTATACTCGAGTGAAGGAGGAGCAGAGCTGTTCACTAATCACTATCTGGTGATGAGCTGGATCAGACGGTAGGGTAGGATGCTGGATAGACATGGTAAGTCCAAACATGTAGTGAGGATATTCTGAGAACGACTGGAGGAGGACCCAGTCCAGAGTTATTTCAGCTCCCACCGTTACTGTGCATCATTCGGTCCATGTACAACCGGAGTGAGAGCTATTCTGGCATTAAGTCGAGCTCGTTTGCCGTGGGCGTTGGGTTTTGCCAAGGGTGCACCTTGTCTCGAATTCTTATCGTGATTTTCATGGACAGGATATCAAGGCTTAGCAGAGGACTGGAGTGCATCCAGCTTGGAGGGTATGAAGGTGGCATCTCTGATTTTTGCAGATGATGTTGTCCTCTTTGCATCATCAGACTGTGATCTCCAGCATGCATTGGAACGGTTTGCGACTGAGTGTGTCGTGGTGGGGATGACACCGCACCTCCAAATCTGAGGCCATGGTTCCCACCCAGAAAAGGGTGCTCGCTCCTTGTGGATATGGAGTGAACAGCTTACCCAAGTGGAGGAGTTCCAGTATATCGGGATCGTGTTCACGAGGGAGGGCAAAAGGGAGCGTGAGATTGATAGACGTCTGGGCTGCTGTTCTGAACCTGTTGCCTCTGCGACCAGGACCCGGATAAGCGACATCACAATAAACGAATAGATCATACAACACGATTTTATTAATTAACCAAAATCTACCTTTGCTTTACCACTAGCACGAAAGCTGTGTTATAATTGGGAGTGGGATGAATGCATCGATGCAGTTTCCAAATCGAATTACAATTTCCAGGTAAGGAGCTTCCCTGTATTCACAGTGGATGGAATTACCACTGAATTAAATGTCTGTTATTCAGAAGCCTCTTACCTGTAGCTTCAGCAGCGTGGCGCAATGGTAACATCTGCACATTACAGAAAGAAAGTCTTGCCTAAGCAGTTCAGTTCCCGTCTCAGGTGCCTTTCTGTGTGGAGTTTGTGTATTTTACCCCCATTCTCCATGGGATTTCCTCCGGGTTCTCCAGTGTCCTCTCATACAAAAAAAAACACGCGGTTATCCCGAAAGAACAGCTTTTGGAAGCAATCATCATGCATCGAGCCGTGAAAACCTACATCAGTACTTTTTAATTAATTGGCCGATAACATCATTATATTTAGACAGCCGTGTCTGATAAATTTTGGCAGTTGGTTGCACGGCTTCTTTTCTCTCGCCTCTTTGCGGTTTCCTCGCACCTCTGTATCCATGTATTGTCCGTGACCAGGCGTGGGCATAGCGCGCGTTAACAAATGGAGTTCTATTACTAAGTCCATTACCTGCAGCCAAAAATTATCTTTGAAAACAAGTTATGTGGAGATGCATTGTTTATTTTCGTAAATATTCACGCACAAAATAATTCAAATACGCGGAGGGGGGATAACGAAATAAAGTGGCAGACAACTGTACTTTTGAGTCATTCTGGAATGTGCATAACATGCAGTGTCCTAATATTCATGCAGAAATGCATATTGCTTCGTCTGACTTACTCCAGCAGAAATGTGAACATTGACAACGAATACAGAACAGAAGCTGAAAGGAATGCAAGGACGCATGGAAAGAGGCAGTCTTTAAGTTACACTGAGAGAAAGACGTTGAGTACATTGATCAGAGAACAAAATACAAGACATTCTAATGGCTAATAGAAGAAAGTGGGTTTTGATAGGATCCATTAACGTTAGAAGTGATAATGGATAAAGGATCCACCAGCAGGTGGCTGAAATGCATCAGTGACACTGAAGAGTAAGAGGTTAGAGGCATCATATTGTAATGTCCCTCGCAGACATTTATAAATGTAATAATTTGGAACAAAATTAATCCTAATGTCTCCAATTTACAGGCAGAGGTGAGTTTAAATAGTGCTTGGATTGTATCATCACCCACTATTACAGGTTACTGTGTAAGACGATCTTGTGAGAGGCAGGGAGCAGACCAGAAAATCATACTTCTGTCTATGTGCGCCTCTCCTTCACCAAAAAACACACTGCTGCTTGGTGAAAAAAATGCCAAAACATTTTCTGCAGCCCGTATGATGTGGGGTGTCCCTCAACCAGTGGTGGATTGACTAAAGCGGTGTACATATATATCTCATATATATTCCAACTCGTGTGTCATCCGGTGGACGTTTGTAGATGATGGATGGTGAAGCACTGAGTGGTAGCCAATTATTTCCCAGATGGTGTGGTGCCATGCGTTATTGAAAGCTCCTCTACTTTAGGTAATGCGCTGAAGACCCAGGGTGTCTATACTCTGCTGGAGTGTCGTTATCGCGACTGCAGACTCATTTGCCTTTTCGAATAATAATAATTACATTTATAGAGCGCCTTTCACCCGAGGGTCACAAAGCGCTGCAGGGAGCTGCGGAGAGAACGGCACACCAACAACAACGGCACTAGAATTGAAAATCAGCAACAATAAAATGTTTGTGTTATTTTTTCAAATACACATCCTTGCAAATCAGATGTTATGATTACCCAGGGACCCACACTCCTGTTCCAGAGCCATTGGCACTACAAGAGAGACTACTCTGTCTTTGGCTGTTGTTCTACGGGACACTATAGTTCTCACATCCCTAGACCAGAATCACCCTTCAGCCACCAGTTTTAGATGACTAGATGACTAGTGTGGATGACATAGCCCACATACCATGACAACAATGTGTGAAATGGATCTCAGTACGGACCTTTACTGAGACATTGCAACTCTTTTCAGTTGTAGACATGTGGGCCAGACACTAGTATAAAGGTGAGCTTCTCTTAAAGATAGTTGGTGGCAGTGGATGGATATCACGGATGTTAGTAGGAAGTTTAGTTGTGAATGTAGTAGAGGACCTTCGTTACTCAGGGAGTAACGTGTACAAGCAAAGAGGGTCATGCATATTTAATCAAGAAATATATTCTGCTTATTGAAGAGTATGGCTTGAAGGGAAGAGCAGAGATGGAAAGAGTAGTTTTCAATATTGGCCATTGAGACAGAATTGCTGTTTCTGATATGATATGATGACGTTAGAACCAAATCTAACTATAACAATGTTGGGAAGTCTCTGTCATTAGGATAATGAGGATTGTACCATAAGCATTCATATTTGGCGAATACCAGAACATGTGTACTGGAGTAGTGTGCGTGCTCAAACCGCTTTCAAAGTGTTTGGCCAGTAAGCCAAATATCCTCGAGAGAGAATCCCTTGAGCTCCCTGCAGTGAAGGTCCTTCTGTCACTCGTGGCTTCAATAAGCCATTGGAGAGCTGTGCATTTAATGTACAGTATAAGACTCTTAAAGGCAATCTTGTGTTTTGATTAAGCCTATTTCTGATTGCATTTTAATTTGGTTTATTGAAGGTAAACAAACATATAGCTGAATTCGTCACGGCCTCATTGGTTGATATATGCCGGTTGTGGCACTCTGAATGATAATGTAAGTAAAGTATAAAAATGGTGTATCATTAATTTTAATCATGCAAGCAGTCATTAAAAGTTTAATTTGTGTAATCCTTTGTAAACAAACATGACCTTGGATATATGACTGAAAAATTTGTAAAATCTCCACTAAGAAATAATATAAGTTTTGACGATAAATAGGTTCTACTGAAACGAGGAAAAATGTAGTTAGCATGTGTTTGCAGTGTAGCGATATATGGAGCGGAGACTTGGCCTATGAACGTAGACATCGAAAATATGTTTGAAAGAATAGACATGAGATTGTTGCATGGAGTTTCCTCAAAATACAAGAAAATCAGTGTAGAATTAAGAGAGCATGCGGGGATAGAGAAAACAACGGATATTTTAGAAAGAATAGATCAAGATGGGAAGTTTATGTTGAAAAGAAAGAAGATAATTAGTTCAAAGCTTCCATATAATTTAAATTGGAAGGAGTACAAGTTGCTCGAGGTAGGCCAATTGAAACGTGGACAAAGACAGTAGAAGAATGAGAGACGATGTATAGGATGAGAAAAAGTGGAAATAATTGATCCGTGGTAAAGGCATACCCCGATGAAAATTGGGCCAAACACCTTAAAGATGATGTATTCCACAAAAAAGTATTTTTTGGATTACTCAGAAATATTTCAAAACAAGACAGGTGCTAAGCAAGTGGTCTTAAGCGGGGCACATGGCTGGATGGGATATTAGCCGATGCAGTTAGAATACATTTTTGAAGGCATAACAATCGTTGGACAAATATTATGATGGAAATTTCAAACATAAAAGGGATATATGCCACCCAGCTATACCCTGTTTGCATTTGCGCAAAGAAATGCATAAGCAAGTTTATTGTACCTTGTGATTCACTTGTCAGCTGTACGTGGGCCGTTTAGATATTCTGCTGGAAGTACAGATTCTGCTAATGTCCACATCCTTTTCTCTCATTTGATCTGGTGAAAGGTCATGGGTTCTTGTGCTTCTGAAGCTAATGAAGTGAGCCAATATTTTCCCCAAGAGCATTACTACCACATGCAATTGACATGCTCTCTTGCAAATAGATTATGCTGTTTACCCAACAGAGGGTTATTTTGGTTGCTCTTAGACCATTAGATATTGCCAGTTTTAAAATGATCCTGCTGGAAACCGATAAAGCTATCAATAGGCAATGCAAAAAACGTTAGCATTTTATTTGTAGTGAGACCACAGTGAACAGAGATGCATGATTAGGATTGCATTGAATTCAAGAAGAGGGGTTATAGATCATATACATTTTAAAGTCAATTCAAAATGTACAAAGTAAATCGCCTTGGACAGGACACATTACTGCAAGAGCTGATGACCGATGGACAAGAATAATGATGGATCAGTAGTCAAGGGAACGCATCCAAGTGAATGTGGATCAGCAAGATAGAATCATAATCAGCTCGTTTGCCGGTGTTGGGTGCATTGTTTCATCGTGGGATCGTGACGAATCGCAATGGTTGGGGTTTCGTCTTTGTACAAGTTGATATTGTGAGTTTGTTTGATTGTGCAATCATGCGTGTTACCGTTTACGTATATGATTATGATTATAGTTTCATTTTTGAACATATTTGGTGTTGTGATTAAGTTTATTAATTTTATGCGTTGTTACGTTGGTCAGTTCAGACGTTTGCTGTGCCGCAGTAATGCTGCACCTAGAACTTGCAAGCTCACTAGGTTATTTTTGCTGTAATAGTAAATATCTATTTAACTAGGGCCTGGGGAGGCCTTCATCCAGCTGTGAAATAATAATGGCTGGTGATGATGATGGCCATAGGAATGTCCATAAATAATATTGTCTGCCTATTACAAACTGGCACGCAATAATATGGGTATTTTGTCAAATTGGCATCACAGGTGGTGTTCTTTTGGACAAATTATGCGATAGCCGCAAATGTTTCAGTCATGGATGGTCAGTGGCTGTTGGGACATTTGGTCAGAGTTCAGATATTTCCAGCCACAGCAGAGGTAACAGATTTTCAGGTTTATTGGATGTTTGACGTTATCAAGTTTCCTACCAGAGATATGGCACCTTCTCCATCCGTTTGTACCCTTTTCCCTGTGCACGTTTTTTTGAATCATTGTGTCCTTGACTCTTGGTCTTGCGGCCGAAAATAAATTGAAGACTGATTTATATAACGCTTGACTATCCCTGAACATATTGTCAAGGTTGACAAAGGACTTCAATATAATATAAGGGCAAGTCAATTTAGTGACCTGAAGAGTTTGCTTTTATGCTTTTGTGGAATTTCAACCCCTGTCCCATGGTGATCCACCAATCCTACCTCCAAAGAGTTGGATTACAGCTGTGTGCCAATGATGTGTGCAGACCGTACCAGGCACCTATTTCGGGCTATGTTGCCCAAGGGAAGGCTTGGTTGCCACTCGTGTTTTCCATGTCATAGCAGGAAACATATACACTTTGAAAACTCTCATTTGCATATGTAAATCAGAGGCATCATATTAGACATTAATTAAATCAAGCAAGGTCGGGAAGAACATGTTACGGGAAGGGATGACGGCTCATGGTCGAGATTAACGAAGGACTTGCAGCTGGAGAGGGAAACATGTCCGACACGTTTCCTTCTTCGGCTGCAAGTCCTAAGATCAGCTTGTGTCCAAGAACTACGTGGATCGGTACAGCCTTTTATCATGATTGATGATGGTGATGGTTGGAGGAGGCCTTCATTCAGTAGTGACTATATCATGCGTGGTGTTGATGATGATACAGTATTGGCTGTTAAGCAAGGGACCTTAAGCAGGACACACAGCTGGGTGGGAAGATGGCTTATGCACGAGATTGGTGACAGCATGGTGGCCACTGATGAGAAGATACCTGAAGAGGATGAACGCTATGGAGAGGAGAGTAGCTTATTTGCAGGAGCAGGACGGATGGTTATCGCAAGGTTTGGACCTCCTGTAGCAGTGGGTAGCAGTGGATAGAGCATTGCTGCTGATGATTAATTAGAATTCTTCCTCTATTAATGATAATAAAATAAATCACGTACCATAAGCATATGGACCATGTGGTGTATTTGTATTTTATGTCTACACGTAATTTGTAACTGTCAAGTCCATTTTATTTTGAATTACATTGTAATTTTTGGTGCCTTACTTGCGCAGAACTACCATCCACAGCACCATTACATCGAACACACAAAATAATACGACACAAATAATGTCGAAAGTTCAATTAAAAAGCGCAAAAAATGCTGAAGCTCTTTGAATAATAAAATAATGACGCTAAATAATCCAGCCAAAGGTGTTCTATGACTGAGCAATGTGGAAAATACAAAGATGGCTGACAATAGGATCATGTAAGAAAATAAATGAAAGCCCACTCTATTAAACATTAGAATATTTTGTTGGTCTTATTTATAGCTCATATCATTAAAACATAGCTAATTTCAAAAGTCTTGCATTTGTGACCAACGAAAGTAAATGTGTGCGAAGTCAAAACATTAATATTTAATTGATGAATGATTTTAGGCAACAAAGTCGTTTTGCTGGTTCATTGCTCATTTGTAACTACAGTATCACAATGCATAGACTCTCATAGCTGGTGTTCACTGCCATAGGACTTGCCCACGAATGTTTTAACAACAATAACTACAAATAAATGTGGGCATATTCAGAATACTCCTGGTCTATTGCATTAATAAACAGAAATCATTTATTGCTTTGAAATGCAAAAAAGTTTCCATCTAAATGGAAATGAAACATTCACACTCTATTAGGTTTCTATTTATTTTCCATCATATTGCCAGTGAAGAAACGTTGCCTTTGATGTTTGGGTACTAAAGGAAATATAATTGTTTTTCTTCATTTAATATCTTTGGTGAATTGATTTATGTTACCTATTATACATAATGTTGCCTTGTTGTTGCTTATACATTTTAATTATGTTGCTGGGCTACGTTTATTATTGTTCACAGTGCAAAACATGAAGTATTTCACGATATGAAGTCAATGAGATACTCTGGGGTGTTGAGTGAGCAAAACATGTTATACGTGTGTAAAATTTATTCAAAGCCAAAATGTGATGCTTTGTTACTTGAATAAAACATTTAATTTAGAGTGGTTTAATAGATGCAGGATAAATAATTCACACGAGCCTCACGCTGTGCAATGTCTTGATGTACTGTGTACTTCTATTAAGAGCTGCAAGGTATGATGTAAATTATTCTTTCACTGCGTCAGTAACTCTATGCATAAAAGAAAACATGCGTTTTTTGCTTTTAAAGTTTCAAAGTTATTCTGCAAATATAAACAGTTTATTTACACAAGAAATGCATTCGGTTACATTTCTATAATTGTTTCTATTTACCGAACCATGTTTTGTTTCATAATGTGCATGCGAATAATCAGATAATAAATACACATATTCGAGTTCGGTGCTTATATTATTTCTTAAATTACAGTGGTAGAGTTATTAATAACTTCAGTAATGCGGGTCCTGGATCCCTGTTTGCTGAATAATGTGAAAATGCAGCGTTATGTATGACAGTGAGAGGAGTTTGTAAATGATTTCAAAATTGACATAAATTCTAACCAGTTTTTCTTCTCTGTCATATTCCCTGCATCATCGTGTTCTTGTATATCATGAAGTGCACAAAAGTAAACTTAGATTGAGCTGTGTGCTTCACAACGTGATGCATAAAGATTGTCAAGAGGTGTAGCCAAAATCCTCCTACCTGTGGTCGTTTCTCTAATTTATTAATTATCTTGATAGCGATTCCTTAGGGGTGAGTCTCTTAGCTTCGGTTGCTTTAGAAGAGTTGGCTCTTTAACGAAAAAGTTATTATCAAGTGGAATTGAAATTGCCGGCTGTAATAGTATATTGATTTGAGATTCAGCTCGGTAAAATGGCTGATGTCCACTCCCTTGATAGACCTCATGCCACATAAGGCCCATCCATGTACTTTGCAAGAAGTTCAAAATACATAAAATAAAAGACAACGGAACAGATAAATTGGCCGTAACTCCACTTTGTCATGTGTCGTGCCTAGCATCCAAGGGGCAGGTGATAAATTTCGTGGCTCTGCGGCATGAGCAACAATAAAAGAGCTGCCAAAGTTTCTGGATTTGTGTGCGAGCCACTCCTGATACGATCCCAAGGGCACCACGCTGCAATTGGTGGCAGGATTGCTCCATAAATTCTTTTTCTAAAGAGCGCAGTTATAAGCTCTGTTGACCTGAGTTGTGGCCAGTTTCTCCATTCTGGTCAATATAACTGTTTAGGGTCTAAGCCCCTTAAGCCTTGTTAAAGGGTCCCAGGATGAGTACAAAAGCCAGATCGTGGATAGCAGTAAACTGATCCCATTCGAAATCACCATTAAGCATATCACTGCATATTCTTGTCCACTATATTCGTATCGTTACTACCTAGGTCGCTATTCATGTGAACTTCACTCATTGATTCCCCAAATAATGTCGAGGACTCGGTCTACCAGACTGTTGCGTCACATTCATACTATTATGTGTTCAACAACCATCAATGCAGAACAGAATGCATTTTTATGCATCTTCTTCATACTGCCCGATTTTGGATCCCCTACGCAAATGTCTTTTTTTTTCCCTCAAGCTCTTAAAATAGTCTTGCTAGAATGAAGACTGTATTGACTCACGTATTATTTCTTCAATAGCGCTGTTTGTTACTGGCTGTTTGACAGTGGAACAACATACAAAGTATAGTAAAACAAAATTTGGAATTCCTGTAATAGAACACTCATTATTTAATTATATGTAGCATTTTATAGTAATAACAATTGCATTTATAGAGCGCTTTTCACCCGAGGGTCACAAAGCGCTGCACAGAGCTGCGGAGAGAATGGTATGACAACAACAACGACATTAGAAATGAAAATCAGCAACAATTACATTTTTGGGGTTTATTTTTTTATATACACGTCGTTGCACAACAACATGTAAAATATGATCTGACATTCAATTACATCTTTCAAATGCAAAATTATCAGTGTTTATAATACATATATTGGGAAATGGTTTAATGTAACATTTATTGTATAATATAATGATGTAGGTTTTCACGGCTCGATGCATGATGATTGCTTCGAAAAGCTGTCAAAAACGATTTCAGACAAACAACATCTAAGAGAGGAGCTACAACATCTACAACAAGCACTGGCGAGTAATGGATACA